>WAAB01010920.1:75939-148855 GCA_013389865.1 Piaya cayana | reverse complement strand
GGGGGGGCTGTGGGGTCACAGGAAAAGGGGGGTCTGTGAGGGGTTGTGGGAAAGGGGGCACATGCGTGTGGGGAATGTGGAAAAGGGGGTGCATGAGGAGGGGTCATAGGTGCATGGGGAGTTGGGGGATGTTTTGAAGTGTGAGGGCATGAGGGGGGATGCAGGTGTGGAAGGGGTGTGGGTGTGCAGGAGGAGGCACAAGTTGAGGGGGTCACACCTGTGTGTGTTGGGGGGACATGGGGAGAAAGTTGGAGGGTGTCATGCGTGGGGGGTGTTTGTATGTAGGGAGGAGGCATGCGGGGTGCAATTGCCTGTGTGTTTGGGGTGTGTGAGGGGAGGGGGAGGCACATAGGGAGGGACTGGAGGGGGCTGATGTGTAGGAGGGGGCATGCATGGGGGCAACGTGTGGGGAAATAGGGGAAGGGAGGAATGAATACTGGGGGCATGAGTGTCTGTGGGGAATGTGTGGGCAAGTGGGGCCTCGTGGAGAAGGGGTCTGGGGGAGGGATGGTCATATTGAGTGGGGATTGCATGTATATGGAGGCACTCATGGGAAGGGATGTATGTATATGGGGGAGACACATGGGGAAGGGCTGCGTGTGTGTGTGTAGGACAAGAGGGAATTGTAGGATAGTTTGGGTTGGAAGGGACCTTAAAGTCCATACAGTTTCAAAGCCCTGCCATGGGCAGGGACACCTCCCACCAGACCAGGCTGCGCAAGGCGCCATCCAACCTGGCCTTGAACACCTCCAGGGATGGGGCAGCCACAACTTCACTGGGCCAATGTCTTACCACTCTCATTGTAAAGAAATTCTTCATTATGTCTAGTCTAAATCTGCCCCTGTCCAGTTTATACCCAATCCCCCTTGTCCTATCACCACAAGCCTTTGTGAGCAGTCCCTCCCCAGCTTTCTTGTAGCTCCTTCAGGTACTGGAAGGTTGCTATAAGATCTCCTTGGAGCCTTCTCTTCTCCAAGTTGAACAACCCCAACTCTCTCAGACTGTCCTCATATGGAAAGTGCTCCAGCCCTCAGATCATCTTTGTAGCCTCCTCTGCACCCATTCTGACAGTTCCACATCCTTTGACGCAGTACACCAGATGAAGTCTCATAAAAGAGGAATAGAGGGGCAGAATCACCTCCCTGGCCCTGCTGGCCATGCTTTTTTGATGCAGCCCAGGATACATTTGGCCTTCTGGGATGCAAGCACACGTTGCCAGTTCATGTTGAGTTTCTCATCAACTAGCACCTCCAAGTCCTCTGCAGGGCTGCTGTCAATGGCCTCAAGTTTTACCAAGGAAGGTTCAGATTAGACATCAGGAAAAATTTCTTCACCAAAAGGCTATCGGGCATTGGAACAGCTGCCCAGGGAGGTGGTTGAGTCACCATCCCTGGAGGTATTTAAGGACGGGTAGATGAGGTGCTCAGGGATGTGGTTTCATAGTGGACAGGTATGGTTGGGCTTGATAATCCTGAAGGTCCAACCGAATGATTCTGTGATTCTAAGGCTCAGTGTTGGGTCCTGCACCTGAGTCACAACCCCACACAATTCTGCAGGCTTGGGGAAGTGTGGCTGGAAAGCTGCCTGACAGAAAAGGACCTGGAGGTATTGGTTGAATGTCACTGAACATCAACTAGCAGTGGCCCAGGCGGCCCAGAAGGCCAACAGCATCCTGGTTCAGATCAGAAACAGCATGACCAGCAAGAGGAGGGGAGGGATCGTCCCACTGTGCTTGGTGCTAATGAGGCCACACCATGAATGCTACATTCAGTTTTGGGCCCCTCCGCAGAAGGAAGACATCGAGGGGCTGGAGCATGTGCAAGGAGAGCAGCAGAGGTGGTGAAGAGTCTGGAGTTAAGGGGTGTGGCTGAGGGAACTGGGATTGTTTAGCCTGGAGGAGCCTGAAGGGAGACTTATTGCCATCTGCAACCACCTGAAAGGGTGTTAAAGCGAGGTGGGTGCTGGTCTCTTCTCCCAGGAAACAAGTGATAGGATAAGAGGAAACAACCTCAAGTTGTGTCAGGAGAGCTTTGGAGAGGTTATTAGGAAAAATTTCTTCACTGAAAGGGTTCTTCATTGGAACAGACTGCCCAGGGAGGTGGTTGAGTCCCCACCCCTGGAGATGTTTAACAGGCTATGGATGTGGTGCTCAGGAACATGGTTTAGTGATGAACTTAGCAGTGTTAGGTTTATGGTTGGGTGATCTTAAACCTAAACAATTCAGTGATTCTTTAAAGTGGGACATGGAGCTGCCAACAAGGAGGTTAACACTTCTGACACATCTAGAGTAGCCATGCAGCTGTGGTCTTGCTTTCTTGAGACATCACTTGGAGTACTATGTCCAGTTCTGGAATCAATGACATAAGAAGGAGGGCCATGAACATGATCAGAGGACTGGAGCACCCCCCATACAAGGACAGTCTGAGAGAGTTGGGGTTGTTCAACCTGGAGAAGGCTTCAGAGAGACCTTACAGCTGCATTCCAGTACCTGAAGGGGTCTACAAGAAAGCTGATGAGGGCAAAGCACATTATGTTAGGGAAAGGGAGAGGGTGGCTTTAAATAAGAAGGGGGAAGATTTAGATTAGACATTAGGAAATTCTTTGAGGGTGGTGAGACACTGGCACAGGTTGTCCAGCGAAATTGTGGATGCCCCATCCCTGGAGTTGTTCACGGCCAGACTGGATAAGACATGAGCAGCCTGGTCTTGTGAGGGGTGTCCATATATATGGCAGGGTTTTGGAATGAGATGATCTTTAAGGTCCCTTCCAACCCAATGAAGTTATGATTCCATAACAGAAGATTTGTAGAGGATATTTAAAACAGAATGCATTTAAGAATGCTGCAGGGAATATTGCTAATGGGTCATCACAAGGTAGTTAACTGTACAGAAGTGTTCAGTGTTTTTTGTTGTGAGTCTGAGAAGACAGAAGCAAACTGGAGTGTGCCTGTCACCTGCAGGTGAAGTATCTTCTAGTCTACCTCTGAGCTCTAGACAGCTCTCACCCTATAGACCTGAGACAGAACGTAATGTGTTTTGGAATAATGGGGGTGTTTGCATCACTTCATGCAAGCAGAAAATGGTCAAACCAGATGTGACATACATTTTTTCTTTCTGTCCCTTCTTTTTTTTAATTATTGTTTGTCAAAAGAAATTTGTCTGGAGACTGAAAATCGTGACTGCAACGTACCCTGGATAAATGTGCTCTACGACTGCTAGCATTTTAATCTGTTATTGGTGAGTATTTTGCAACTGCACACTAACGCTGAGCTCTTACACAACATTCCCTGCAGTACTGCCTTTCCATCCACAGGGTTGCCAGATTTGCTTTGTTTAACCAAGATGAGCATTCACCTTGGCTTGTGTTTGTGTCATAGCAAATACAAAGATAAACATCTGGAGCAGCTCTGGCTGCTATTAAATACTGCATGCTTCCCTCACCTATCTGGACTTTTTGTAAGTCCTTAAATGAGTCTTGGTACTTGTTCGATGTCAACCTTTTGTTTCAGACATTGACTTAAATGTATGAAATGTCTCTGGAAGACTGTATTTGGCAAATTCCCTTCTTTACAACAGCACATCTTTCTCTATTTGTGTAGCTCATCCATGTGGGAGGGGGAACTTTTGTGGAAGTAGCTCAGCTTCCAGAGAAACTGCAGACTTCATGCTGTGGCAAAGTGGGCAGCAGCCTGTGCTGCCTTTTGATCAAAAGGCAGAGGAATATTTAACTGGTGTTCTACTAACATATGCCTCTTCCTCTGAGAGAGGGTGATAAGAGTCTGTGTTTTTCTCTGGAACAAACCCACGATGTTCTTGCAGAAGACGAACAAACATGAAGCTGGATGATAAGTGGGTAATTGGTCTCTGTCTCTTACATCTCTAAAGCCGCAAACTACTGTTAGAAAATGATAATGCAAACGGCTTGCTTCTTGGGAACCTCCATGGGAAAATGACCAAGGGTGTTCTCTTTACCCCCAAGACAGATCTTATGGCTGTTTTCTGCTATACCAGCAGTACCTCCTTGGGTTTATTGAGAATTTTGTTCGAAGAATAGAGCAAAGCACAGGAAGCAGTAGTTTGTGAGTGGGATTGTACACTTGAGGTTTGCTTACAGAAGTATCATAAAGTACTGCTTTTGATTTCATGGTCTGGTCTTTCTAACACTTCCTCTGGTTAATGTAGGGCTCCTATATCAAGGAGAATGCAGAAGGAAACTTAATAACGGTTGCTGGCAATTTATTTCCCTTTATCACTAAAGCACAGAGTTAGTAGCTCAGAATCCTGCCCTGCAGCATATGTTATTTTTCAGTTGTGTGTGTTTCTCTTGGCTCTTCAGGATCAGTTACCTTTCTGTATATCAGTCCTGAGGCCCCATGAGTGACTTGTCCCTGCTGTTTGTGGCTGGAGCAAACATTGTGGAAGAGCAGAGGGCTCGCTGGGAGAGAAAGCGCAGCCGGACAGCCAAGGAGCTGCTGGAAACTGAACACAAATACCTTGAACAGCTGGATTTGGTGGTCACAGTGAGTACTTTGTCCCCTTCTAATGCTTAGGTACCTTCAAGCAGTATGTGTCTATGTTGTCATGGGGAAGGGTCAAGAGCAAGGCTTCGTTATGTTTCTGCTGCATGGGACAACTACAAGGCCAAAAAGTTTTTTTGTTCTTTTACTTCCTCTCTACTATCTGGCAGCTCATGGTTTTGGCCCTTTGGCTTTGGTCTGTACACAGACATTTATCTTTACATTTTGGTCATATAGGGGACTCACCTTAGAATACCTGAGATGTATGAAATATGGGGGCACAGACAAGAAAAGACAAAGACAGATTGTGAAGAAGGTGGTGAAAATCAGATGATGTCTAGGATCAGATGTGTCTAGGAACACTGAGATAGACTATCATTGCTGTAGTGCTGTTCCACATGTTTACAGTTGTGGTCAAAGTTACCAAGAAGGCTTACAACTCATTATAGATATCTTAGATAGGCATTCACAGTATTTAAAATCCTTTCAAGCTGAAGTGTGTTGCAGCTTGCTTCTGCTGTGTACCACAAGTAATGTTTGAGTGACCTGTCAATTTTACCTGTTTTTGAAATGATCTTTTTTTCTAAAATTTTTTTTTTTTCACTTAGTTCTTTGTGACAATTTTAAAGGCCAAAGGGACACTGAAACCTGCTGTGTTGGAAACCATATTTGGACCCCTGGAATCCATATATTCAGCCAGCCAGTAAGTGAACACACTGATGTGTAAGTGAACACACTGTAATTAAATAGGCAGAACCTGATATTGATGAGAATGTAAGATTTCAGGTAAGAAAGCTTGTAAAATGGGCATTCACTTCTAGCACCACAAGTCTTGGTGGCACCTGCAGGTGTACTCAGGAAAATGCTGATATGTATCCACATTTCTGGATGCCCAGTTGCCCTCAGGATAGTGGTTTAAACCCAGTAAGTCTGCTCTGTGATTTTTCTAAGGGATATTTTCTTCAGTTTAGTCTGTGACTGCCAAGCATGTACTTGGCAGAGAAGTTGGAGGTGAGGTGGATACTGAAAAAGGAAGGTCAGCAAAGGAATGAAGTAGAGGGAGCTGTAAATGTGCCATCAGTAACTTATTCCTCACAGACTGTATTTGTTCCTTGTGCACAGTGTTCTGTCGCATCACCTGGAGAGACAGAATTTGGCACTAGGACTGGAGAATTTCTGTGAGAACCTGGAGCTTTATGGCCACTATGCTGAGAATTTAGAGCAGGCAAATAAGACCTTGGAGGTAAATATCTCCTCTATTCCTCATGTTACTTCTTCCTGCTCTTTCTCCATTTTGTGAAAAAGCTACATCCTTCCCTTTTTCTTCTCTTCTGGAGTGATTAGTTTTCTTCCTTTTTCTAGGCTTCTACTATTTTATTAGTCTTTGTTCCGTAACAGAATGGTAGAAACTTCTCCGTTTACGTAGATGTTCAAATTTTTGAAGCTTATTTTCAGGTTTTTTATGTATGTATGTGTTTTTATGCATACATGGAGCATAGCTTTGTCAAAGTTCTGTATTTACTGTATTTACTTCTCAGCTGGCACGCCTGGAGAGATTGCAGTGGGAACACTAGGGGACAGTGATCTCTTTCTGGAGAATTATCAGGACTTTCCTTCTACTGCTAACAGTATCCTAACAGTGGGATTTCCTTTTCCTCCTGCATTTTTTTTGATGGTAGGAGAAAAACTTTTCCTTCCCGCTTAACCCTCCAAATACAACCTGTCTTCCAAAAAATTTCAGCAGGCTATATTTTTATTTCAAAGTCCTGACAGCTGTATCCCCAATTTAAACCAACGGACTTAGTTTAATCTGTGCTTGCTCCCAGCTGCAGGTTGCACTGAGATGTTTCTCTTCTGTTCTGTTTGCATGCATATATATAAACTTTTGATTTTGCAGAATTAAAAAATATTTTGGATATTGTTCCTTGAGATGATAAGAATGCAGTGCTGCATTGCTTTGTCTTGAATTGATTGGCAAAAAGTCACAGGTGGTTTCCTTGTTATCTTGTCTGAGTAAACCTTTCTTTTTTTTCTTTGTTTCCATCTGCTGAGTATACTAACTTTATACTGCTGTGCATGTGTGAAGAGAGGATATCACTTCCATTACCTAATGTAAAATGGTGCTCAGGAGAAAGAGAATTGCTTGCTCAGGGCCACAAAAGAAGCTGCTGATGCTTGCATTTAGAACTGAAATCCTAAAATCTGATCCAAGCTCTAGAGCAGAGATTTCTGTCTGTAGTCTAAAAGCTATATACTTTTTCTGCTGCACACAGGAGCAATTGAGGAAAAATAAGTCATTCCGACGATTTAAGAAACTCCAGGAGACTCGACCTCAGTTTCAAGGGAGAAAGCTAGAGGATCTGCTTCCTTTGCCCCTGCAGAGGCTGCAACAGTAAGTAAGCAATTCTGAGTCTTCAGGGTGCTAAAGGGAGAGGGAAAAAGGAGTATAACTTTATTTTGGTTGCTGTGGGAGGTAAATTCACTTAATGTGTCTCAAAATCAGAGCATATACACAACAATGAAGCAGACCTGAGGATGTGCCTGTGGAGTGACAGGCAAGAGGAAATGGCCTCAAGCTCCACCAGGGGAGGCTCAGGCTTGACATCAGAAAAAAAGTTTTCACAGAAGAGCCACTGGGGACTAGAACAGGCTGTCCAGGGAGGTGGTTGAGTCACCATCCCTGTAGGTGTTTAAAAGACAGATGAATGAGATGCTCAGGGGAATGGTTTAGTGATTGGTAGGAATGGTTGGACTTGATGACCCAATGTGTCCTTTCCTACCTAGTGATTCTATGATTCTATGAGTGGAATTGGTGTACATGGATGAGAGATGTAGCTGTGTTTAGCCCTGTCTCCTAAGCCCTTCATCTAGCTCTTGAGTAGCATTGAACTGGTGGCTTTTTATCATCTTAGTAGGCTACTGGAGCTAGGCCCTGAAAAAAAGCAAGCTGTCTGAAGTGCTGCAGAAGTGGTGCCTTGCTAGACATGGTCTTACTCTGCTTTTGTGTCAGTTGCTGACCTGGAGCATTGTGGCTCTCCTCTCTTGTAGACAGTTGTTTTTGGAGAAAGATGAGATTAATGAATGCTGGGGGAGCTTTTCTCCCCTCACTGGTGATCAGGGCCTCAACAGAGCCAGTCTGGAATGCTACATTACCCTCTTGAGGCATCATCTGCTCTTTGATGAGGCAGGCTGACTGCACAAGTCGAGCACTGCATGGACACAAGTGCTGCCCTTCCTTGTGGGCGAGTGTGTGGGTAGTACAGGGCATGGGTAGTTTGAGGAGCCAGCTGCTGCTTCTACAGTTCAAGTAGCTGATCTTCAGTCACGGTCTTATCCATGCTAAAGCAAACCTGAGAGACCAAGAGTCTTATTGCTTTGAAAATATTGCTTTGAAAATAACTTGAGAGTGAGCAAACCACAGGCTTTCAGGCAGCTTTATGTAACCTTTTAGATCGGCTTGGCAGAAAAAAGCGTAAGCTTTCTTTTTACTGTAATTCTTTGGATTGTTCCTCTTGATTTGTAAAATAGCAGTATATTTGTTCCTGTCTAACTGCTTTGGAAGATGGATATTTTTTTCATTAATCAGCATTTCCACGGTCAAGTTTCTTCTAAGCACTTTGCATATACTGCAGGTCATATGACTTATGCCAGTTGGTGAAACTATTCAATATGGTATTTCTTCTGTCATTTCAGACTAAAAACAGTTTGGCTTTATTGGGAGAAAGCATTTGGGGAGATCTGATCCTTTCTGGTAAAGGATGGATAGGAAAAAAAGAAAAAGGCAGCTCCTAGTTCTTATAGAAATGCCTTTATTTTCTTGTGTAGGCAGGAAACATGTGGTATGAATGCAACCATTCAGACTTAAGAAAAATGAAATAGTTCAAAGAGAAATTTGGTTTTGAAGGCATTTTTATGTGAATGCTAAGAGAGTTTCCTGATCTTAAGTAGTATGAGAAGTTGCTTTTATCACATCCCTGTGAAATGCCAAAGGCTTGCAAATGCATAAAATAATGGGGTTAGTTTAGTTGATAAATTTTAAGATTAAATAAATGTGACCGAAGACTTGTGACCAAAAGCTGCTTGATTAGGCTTAGAGGTGTGGACTCCATCTCCTGGTGGAGTGTTGTTAGTCATTCTGACACTGATAAGAGATGGAGCCATTGCTGGTATCTAATTGTGAAATAACTCTGCTTTCTTGATCTTAGGTACAAGCATTTCCTCAGAGACCTGCTGGAGAACACCTGCCCAGACTGCGAAGAGCACCAGAAACTTGCAAGTAAGTTTCCACCTGTAGATGCTGGCACTTTCATCAGTGTTAGCTTCTTTGAGGAGCGGCTGAGAGAGCTGGGGTTGTTTAGCCTGGAGAAGAGGAGGCTGAGAGGAGACCTCATTGCTCTCTACAAATACCTGAAGGGAGGTTGTGTAGAGGAGGGAGCTGGCCTCTTCTCCCAGGTGTCAGGGGACAGGACAAGGGGGAATGGCCTCAAGCTCCGCCAGGGGAGATTTAGGTTAGAGATTAGGAGGAAGATTTTTACAGAAAGGGTCATTAGGCCCTGGAATATGCTGCCCAAGGAGGTGGTTGATTCGCCTTCCCTGGAGGTGTTTAAGTTACGAGTAGACGAGGTCCTGAGGGACATGGTTTAGTGTTTTGTGGGAGTGGTTGGACTCGATGATCCGATGGGTCTCTTCCAACCCAGTGATTCTGTGAATATTTGGATTCTTGTCTTCTGTCGATTTCCACAGGAATAGAAATCTTCCTCTTTCTGGGGTTCTAGTGCATTACTATTTCCCTTCTTCATCTCGATCAAGATGTCCCTGGGATCACATCGGGAATAACAATAACTGACTTGGAAAGTGGCCCAGGATTTAGGTTGGACAAAGAGCAGCTCCATGTTTTGTGATGAGGGTGGTGAGACACTGGAACAGGTTGCTCAGGGAGATGATTGATGCCTTATCACTGGAAGTGTTCCAGGTCTGTTTGGACAGAGCATTGAGCAATGTGATCTAGTGAAAAATTGTGCTGGTGGACTAAATTATCTCTAAATGTTCCTTCCAACACAAACCATTCTATGCCTATTGGTCATGTGCCTCAATTTTGTGAGATAACTCATGTCCTTCATGCCATATTTACTAGCAGTTAACACCATCGGGCATCTCCTAATCCAGGAAATTGCTCCTCTGTGTACTGTTTCATTGTGGGAAAAACACCCCTGCTTTCTAGAACTGCAGAAATGTTGGTTGGAGAGATGCATCTAATCCAGTTGCCTGTGGAAATTATTGAATAAATCTGTTGTCAATCTTGGTTTAAATATTTTCTTCTTGATTTCATCTTAACTTCTCATAGCAAGATACATAAGTATTCATTTGTGTTAACCTCAAAATACGCTACTGTAATTCCAGAGGCTGTGAAGTCTGTTTCTGAAGTATCTCGATGGGTCCAAGATGTCATTCATAAGAGAGAGAACTCCTTGCAGCTGCTTCGGGTTCAGAAACTGCTCAAAGGACAGAAGACTCTGGTTTTGACTCCAGGTGGGTCTTACTGATAGCTCTTTTTTTAATGCCAAGCTGAGATAACTGGACATATGCTTGTCTTCATCTTTGACTTGACTCATGTTAACCACTTTTCCCCTTCTGCCCAAATTCCATAATTCCATAGAAGGAACCAGTAATAAAATACTTTTTGTTTTTCTTTTAGATTAAGAATTTTTGCGTAAGGATAAGCAGCAGCTTAATTGGCTGATATTCAGATAGGCATGTAAGGAGGTCAGGAGTCTGAATCCTGGGTGAGAATGAAAGACAGACATTAAATAATTTTGGAACAGTGTAAGCAGTGGTGTGCTCTCCACTCCACTGCAGGAATGATAAATCAAGAGCCCAAAGGACTGTGCTGTATTTTATGTTAATAAAGGCTCCATGGACTTGCTCACACTCTTCACATGAAGAATCATCTTTTATTTGCATGGTTAAACTATGCCAGAAATCAGAGTATTTGTGTGGATAGCTAAGATAGACAAAGTCACACTCAATGGCCTGTGAGATCCAATTGGATAGCAGGTTTCTTTGTGACCTCCTACATGACTGGGTGCTCTCCATGCCCAGAGCACACTCCAACCTACATATGGAATATTGTGGGAAATCTGTCCAGTCTGGCAAATAGGAAATGGTCACTTGGGGCTTCACCTGTGCTGTCACCAAATGGTGCTATTGCAGAGGTCATTTAGAAACAGTGCTGCAGCTGCATAGGAGGAGTATTAAAGTCATTCTGTAAAGTTCTCTAAGGCACAGCTCGAGGTACTTGTGAATGTGTCTGTAATTTGTTCATGTGTATTTTTGGGTGAAAAAAAACCACCCCCAGTATGATGGTGGATAGAATCAGGACGGTAAAAGTAAGAAAATTCATGGGTTGAGATAAAAACAGTTTAATAGGCGAAAAGCTGTTTGTGTGAGCAAAAAGCAAACCAAGGAATTATTATCATGGAATTGTAGAATGTTTCTGGTTGGAAGGGTCCTTAAAGATCACCTAATTCCTCCCACCAGACCAGGCTGCCCAAAGCCCCACCCAACTTGGCCTTGAACACTTCCAGGGATGGGACATCCACAGCTTCCCTGAGCAACCCGTGCCAGTACCTCACCATCCTCATTGCGAGTCTAGTCCTTATGTCTAGTCTAAATCTGCCCCTCTCCAGTTTACACCCATTCACTACTTCCCACCAGCAGGGATATGCTCAACCACCTCCAGGAAAGCAGGGCTCCACATATAACTGTTACTTGGGAAGACAACGTCCTTCTTCCCCTAGCTTTAAAAGCTGAGCATGATATCTTACAGTGTGGAATATCCCTCTGGCCAGGTGGGTTCAGCTGTCCCAGCTGTGTCCCCTCCCAGCCCCTTGTGCACCCCCAGCACTTCCTGGTGTGGCAGGGCAAGGAGCAGAAAAGACCTTCATGCTGAGTGGTGCTTACTCATCGATAACTAAAACATCCCTGTATTGTCCATCCTGTTTACAGCACAAACCCAAAACACAGCCCCATACCAGCTACTGTGGAAAATTAACTCTATCCCAGCCATACCAGCACAGGCAGAAAAGAGGTTATTAGTCAGAGGTTATTGTTGTCAAAGGTGGTCCATCAGTGGGCAGATTAATTTACAATTCTCTTCCCCATTCTTAGAATTCTTCCAGTGGTACTAGCTGAAAGGGAGCTAACACAGGTGTGTTTTGCTTATACTGAGCATGAGCATGTAAAAAGGTAAATGAATTACCCTAAATGACAGAACTACTAATATAACCCAATGACAAAAACCAACCCCAAGGCAATACACCTAGAGCAATGTTGGCCATGATTTGAAAGTGCTTGGTCCACTTTTTCTCCATCTCCAAATATTTTGAGATGTGTAATAGGACAAGTGTTGAGGTTCTATAGAGATTTGTCCATTATGCAGGACAAAGAAGTGTAATGGTTTTGTTTTCCATTAGATGGAGTAAAATAAATACTATTGGATGTGAAAAGCAGAAAAGTAAGAGGCACCTGGGCCTTTCTAGTTTTGGGCCATCTTTCCAGAAACAAGCTGGCTTTTAAAGAACTGTTAAGATTGCATCCCTTTTTCTGGGAAGGAAGAGGTGAAAAAACATAATGCTGTAGACTCAGAGAAAAGGGGTAGCTTTGGAGTTGATTTGGCAGTATCTGTGAGATGTAATGCTCTCAATGAAGAGACCCTGCTTTCTTTGCCTTCTTTTCACAAGAATTTTCTAATTCATGTGCCCTGGGGAATCCTGACCATGGGTCTATGTCCCAGGTGTTCCAGCACCGTGCAGTTCACACTGCCAGGAGTCTGATCACAGGTTAGCCTGAGGAAAGCAGACCAGCTCCATGCTGCCAACACCTTCTTTACATTTGTTTTCTAAATTATGGCTGATTCCTGCACCTCACCTTTCTTTTAATTGGTTTCTTATTCAGATTAGAGGAGTGGCTCCTGTGGAGTAAGCTAAGCAAGCTAAGTAAGACACAATCCATAATTACAACAAAATTGTGTCCTTTTCTGAAAGGTACTTGCTAGCTCTGCCAGAAGCTAAGGCACAAAAGGCAGTGGATGAAACTCTCTGGCAGGTGTTTCCCAGACCAGGACAGATGGTAATGCCCTATAATGGCTTTAAATTTTTATAAATAACCTTCCTAGCAGGTGTCTTCATAATTCCCAATGAGCTGATGGCTGTCCTGTACCAAAATCCTCCCAGTTAGAGGCACTGCTTTCATTATTCCATTTTGTGTCAATGCCATTTTTTATTGCTGCTTACAGCTAGATTTCTCAAACTCTTCTGATTTTTTTTCCTGCTGATTTCTCTGCCTTTAGCTTTATTGTGATCTGTTTCACGTGTAGATGACACTGGACCGTATTCCATCAGAGGAGGTTGATAAGTTTGCCTATTCAGACCTTCCTTTTAATATGCTGGGTTTTATCCCCTTTGCTATGTTCTCGTTGGAACCCTAATCTGCATCCTGCAATCTGTTAACTGCTGGAGAGCTGTATACAGTTAAATGGCCAGTGAAATTTTTTCTCATTGGCATGTAACAAGAAAACAAAACAAGGGAAAAATAATACATTTGCAAAGCTTAGGCTGACATCTCTTTCACCAATAATGATAAACAACTGGACCACACAATTGAAGATAATTCATGTTTTTTTATGAAGGTTTATGTTAATTTAAAGGTATACATAACATTTTCAAACTGTGCTTTTGTTTTGGTCTCTTCAAGCAGGCTTGCATATCTTATTGTCCTCGTCATTACTAGAGCAGATTTAGAACAACTTCTGTCTGCTCCTCATGCACTGAAAGTTTTGGCTGATGGCTGCTTCAGCATGTGTTACTAATGCTGCTGAGCTGGCCCCAGCTGGCACTGACTGCCTTCTAGTGGCTGGAATTGATGTAGAACCTGGCAACCTGCAAGGGTAGCCCACTGTTTTCCAGTTTGTGTCATTATATCTTGTTTTTCCAGTCATGATCCAACAACTGTCTTTATTTCCCTTGCATTCCCAGGGCGATGGTATATCCGGGAAGGCTGGCTTTTGGTGGTACCTCCAAAGGGAGAAGAACTGAAGCGCAGGATGTTCTTCCTTTTTTCTGATACATTCATTGCAACAAAGCCCTGCCACCCACTTCACTTGCTGAGCTCGAACAAACTGGAATGCCGAGCTGTCTACCCACTTCACCAGTGCATAGTGGATAAAGTGTTTGGCCACACGCAAAGCCAGGGAGGGGTCCTTAGTGTAAGTCTTCCTGTGTCTGCCTGAGAGAAGTGTCAACCTTGTAAAGCAGGTCTGTAGCTGTCTCCGCAGCAGCAGGACTGAGATGATGAGAGGTGGCAACAGTAAGTGTAGTGAACTTGTATGAACTAGCGCTTCTCTTCTTGAGTGATTCAAGTCCTTTTTCCTTTGTAGGGCAGGCCCTCCTGAGAACTTAAGGGTACAGGTTTCTGGTTGTTTCACTTAGTCCAAGTAAGGAGACTCTGATAAGACTCTGGCACGTGCTCACTGCTACATTTGGGGGAAAAGCCCCACAGTCATGTGACAGTGAGGATGCAGCATTGCACTGAACACAGATGGAGCTTATAGAAAACACTGTCAGAGAATGCAAGATGTCAGTATTGTCACAACAGAGATTACTTGTGCATCTGTGGAGCCTTTGACTGGGGCTGATGCCTTAGGTACGGATTTCAAGTTCAGGTCTTTGTGGGCTGCAGTGCTGCACTGTGTTAGTTCATTACTTGAGAGCTCTGTTGGATAGAAAAGATTCTGCAGGAGGCAACAGTGGAAAGACGCTTAGGGTCAGCTTGGAATATAGGAGAAAATTGGATAAAAGCTGCCAGGAATTGTAATTGCCCAATTCTGAACACACTATTAAATTAAAGTGAGGTGTCATCTGAGGTGGGAAGGAATGGACAAGATGGGCACTTGTTCTGTACTGCCCAGCCTCTAGTTTCTCCCAGTACCAATGCTAGATTTTTCAGTCTAGGAAGGGAAAAGCTACAGACTAGGGGAATAGTGGTTAGAAAGCTTACTGGAGAAGAACGTGTGGGTGTTGACTGAACATGAGCCAGCACTGTGCCCAGGTGGCCAAGAAAGCCAATGGCATCTTGGCTTGGATCAGAAACGGTGTGACCAGCAGGTCCAGGGAAGTTATTCTCCCTCTGTACTCGGCACTGGGGAGAATACACCTCAAATCCTGTGTTCAGTTCTGGGCCCCTCACCACAAGAAGGATGTTGAGGCTCTGGAGTGAGTCCAGAGAAGAACAATGAAGCTGGTGAGGGGGCTGGAGAACAAGTCTTAAGAGGAGCAGCTGAGAGAGCTGGGGTTGTTTAGCCTAGAGAGGAGGCGGCTGAGGGGAGACCTCATCACTCTTGACAATTACCTGAAAGGAGGTTGCAGAGAGAAGGGAGCTGGCCCCTTCTCCCAAATGACACAAGGGGAAATGGCCTCAAGCTCCGCCAGGGTAGGTTCAGACTGAATATCAGGAAAAAACTTTTCACAGAAAGGGTCATTGGGCACTGGACCAGGCTGCCCAACGAGGTGGTTGGGTCACCATCCCTGAGGTATTTAAAAGATAGGTAGACAAGGTGCTCAGGGACACAGTTTAGTGGCAGATAGAAATGGTTGGACTCGATGATCCTGGGGGTCTTGTCCAATCTGGAAAATCTATGATTCTATTAAAAGGATCAGAGTTGCTGCCTTGGCAAGGAATGCCACAGAATGGCACCAGATTCTCTCTGTCTTCCAGCTCTCCTTTCCACACAAGACACTGCTGTTGATGTCCAGTGACCAAGAAGATATTAATGACTGGTATCAGAGTCTCACAGCTGCAGTCAGGTAGGTGTCTTGTTTCCCAGAGATGGAGAAGGCTGAGGGGAAGGGAGCAGAACATAAAAATGATCACATGGACCTGTATATTTGCATGTATTACGTGGTTATAAGGCTGATAGAGATGAACTGGGTACAAGGGAATAATCCTAAGAACACACTTCTTATACTAACAGCAAACTTCTGCTTTGTTTTCCTCTACAGGCAGCTGAAAGCCTGACCTTCCTGTGTAGAAGGTAGACTGGCAGGACAACTCCAAAACGAGCCTTAGAGAGTTTATTTGCCAGCATTCTTGGTATCGCCATCTCTCTTGCAACAAGCATACACAATCTTAGGAAGTGTTCAGGGACACAAAGTGGGGGAATTGCTTTTAGAGGACCTACACACTGCTTGTGAGATTATTTTATCTAACTGTATTTTCTAAATTGGTGTTTTCACATTTACTTGTCTATATATATGTCTGTCCTTGCTTCTGGGTCCTTGGAACTAAATGAATGTTTGGGTTAACAATAACATAGAATGACAGAACGGTTTGGGTTGGAAGGGATCTTAAAGATCATCCAGTTCCACCTCCCCTGCCATGGGCAATGACACCTCCCACCAGACCAAGATGTTAAAGGCCCCACCCAAGCTGGCATCAACAGCTTCCCTGGGCAACATCTGCCAGTGCCTCACTACCCTCATGAATTATTTTTTCCTAACGTCTAATTAAAATCTTCCCTCCCTTCCAATTTAAAGCCATTCCCCCTTGTCCTATTGCTACATGTGTTGTGAACATGGGAATAACATGGTTGTTTTCTAGTAGCGCTGTGGGGCCACAGTCATCTTCCTCATTGGACAATTTTATCATTCATATGCTTGGGTTTTCTACTGCTGTTGCTTGATAGTTATTGTCCCTCCTCCTCTAAGAAACTGAGAGATGGGTAGGTCAGGGGAAGATGATTCAGTGGTTAAAATCCTCCCTCTCTGTTTCTCATTAATCCCAGAGATAAACTAATCTGCTGAACTACCTCAAATAGTGAAACAGTACTTACATTTCTAATCTGATTCGTAAGAGATGATGCAGAAACAACAGCACTCACTTTTGCCTTCAAGGTGTGCTTTACCCATACTGCTGTGAAATGCCACAGTGAAAAACGTGGGCAGCACCTCTGTGTCTGAAGGAATGGGAAAGTCTCTAGAGGGCCACAGGAAGCACCAGGTCATCAATGTGCTAGGATTCAGTTTACTAGGAAGACAGAAGAATTTAAGGAAGAAATATACATAAGGTATTATTGAGAGTTTCATTAGAGCCTTAACATGGACTTTAAACAATGTGGAAGCTCTGCTGCAGTAGCGGTTTGGTTCATCTCTTCTGCTGGGGGGGGGGGAATGTGAGGTGCGAGGTCAAATTCAAAGAGGGGAATTTTAAGGTCAACAGAAACACAATGAATGTCTGTCCAAATACTGACTTCGTAGCAGTTTGGCCTTTTTTCCTCTTCCTTTAACAGTACCACTCATCTTTATCACTGGGATTCAGTAAAACAGAAGTGGTTTCTGTGACGGGAAAAGTGCCCTGAAGACAGTTGCCAAACTTTAAATTCTTTAATGTCACTTCATTTTTTTGTTGTTTCCACACAGCTCACTCACTACACAGGATCACTCATCTGGTCCTTAAGTTTGTGAGAGAGAAAGGAACTAGACATGTTTGGGTTTAGTTGGTCATTTTCTCGCTTAAAAGCTACAGCTAAGACTTTCAAGTACCAGCTGTACTTAAAATCAAAACCAAGCCTAGCTATTTCTTATCTCCCAGCAGTTATATCACTCAAAAACCCTCTGCAATTACTCCTTTTTGTTCTAACAGGGTAACACAGGTATTTCTTGCAGCCCTGCACTTGAAAGTGAGATGTCTACCATGCTCTTGGCAGAGGTGACTCTTATTCCTGCCCACATTGCCTCCTTATTAGAACAAGTCCCTTTGGTACTGCCTCAGTTTTAAGACTTTATCTCAATGCTTCTATCCTATTTGCACTCAGTGCTTCTGAAACAGCAAAACTCGATTTTTCACTGAATTTCTGGTCCTGAAAGGCTGTGTGCTGGCTTCAAGAAAGCACTGTAGCCTTGTCAAGTGGAGACACTGGCCTAGAGAGCAGGGCTGTCACACCAGCACCTGTAACAACCCCAGCCTTTGCTCGTGTAAATTACTAACTGATGTGCACAGGAATATAATCCAAAGAGCAGCACACTCACTTTCTGAACAAAGTTTATTTACACAGAGTATCAATCATTATAGCTCCCAGCTCGATTTCCTTCTCTTGCTGAGCCATAGGAAAAAGCAAGTAAACCTTGAGCTTGTACCCACATTGGGGTAACTCAAGGCTTGTAATCAGCCTTCAGACCTCCTAGGACATCTATTCCTGCGGTCCCTGACAGCAATGAGCTGGCTGGTGCACAGGCAGCTTCCACCACACCCTGTCTCGTGCAGGGCAGAGGGGATGCCTACAAAGGGGTGCCTTCTGGGCTGTGTGTGGCTGCTGCCCGCTGCACATCCTCTCGGTAGCCCTTCAGGAGCTGGTTCAGCAGTGTTTTCTCAGTGTCACGGTGTGGGCGGATGAGCGGTGGTAAGGGGTTCCCCTTGAGCTCGATGACTGCCATCTTGGCCCTGTCAAGGTCGTCCCGGTTGGGGATCTGCAGCAGGCGGGTGTAGCTGCCAGGGTGGGGCTGGAACCGGGGTGCCAGCACCTTGAACAGCTTGTGGATGAGATCCTTCTCCTGTGGGGCAGCACATTCAGTTCCAGCACTGGGGCTGCAGGGGGGCTGAAAGGGATTTGGGGGTGAAGGGGGTACTCACTGTCAGCCAGAAATTTGCCATCTGCATGGCGCGCTCATTGGTGTCACCCAGCTTGGCGTAATCAATGAGCTGTGGGGAAATAATAGAATCGTTTGGTTGGAAAAGACCTTTACGATCACTGACTCCAGTTGTATCTGTCCACTACTAAACCATATCTCTGAGCACCTCTTCTACCTGTCTTGTAAATAGCTCCAGGGATGGCCACTCAACCACCTCCCAGGACAGCCTGTTTTAGTGCCTGATGACCTTTTCAGTGAAGAATTTTTTCCTAATATTCAATCTGACCCACCCCTGGCATAAACTGAGGCCATTTCCTCTTGTCCTACAGCTTATTACTTGGGAGAAGAGACCAGCATCCACCTTGCTGCAACCTCCTTTCAAGAAGTTGCAGAAAGTGAGAAGGTATCCCTTCAGCCTCCTCTTCTCTAGGCTAAGCAACCCCAGTTCCGTCAGCCACACATGACTCCTATGCTCCAGTCCCTTCACCAGCATTGTCCTCCTCTGGATGTACTCCAGCTCCTCACTGTATTTCTCATAGTAAGGAAGGGGCCCAGAACTGAACACAGGATTCAACATGAGGTCTCACCAGTGCTGAGTAAAGGAAGAGAATAACCTCTCTGGACCTGCTGGCCATGCTGTTTCTGATCCAAGCCAAGATGCCATTGGCCTTCTTGGCCACCTGGGCACACTGCTGGCTCATGTTCAGTCGCTGTCAACCAGCACCTCGAGGTCCTTCTCCACTAGGCAGGTTTCCAGCCACTCTTCCCCAAGCCTGTAGTGCTGCACAGGGTTGTTTTCTCCCAAGTGCACGACACAGCACTTGGCCTTAGAATTACAGAATTGCGAGGCTGGGAAAGGCATTTAAGATCAACTCCAACCACACCTGTCCACTACAAAATTACATCCCTAAGGACCTCACCTACCCATCTTTTAAACACCTCCAGGGACTGTGGCTCAACCACCTCCCTGAGCAGCTGCTCCAGTGCTTGATAACCCTTTCTGTGAAGAATTCTTTCCTGATGTCCAATGCAAACATCCCCTGACAGTTTAAGGCCATTCCCTCTTGTCCTATCACCTGGGAGACCGACACCCACCTCTGCAACCTCCTTTTAGAGAATGATAAGGTTTCTCCACAGCCTCCTTTTCTCCAGTCTAAACAGCCCCAGGTCCCTCAGCTGCTCCTTCTAAGACTTGTTCTCCAGCCCCTTGTTAAACTTCCTCCCGCTGGTCTCAGCCCACCTATCCACCCTGTCCAGGTCCCTCTGAACAGCCTTTCTGCCCTTGAGCAGATCAAAGCTCCTGTCCAGTTTGGTGTCACTGATGGAACTCTCAGGCCTCTCACCAAGACACTCAACAGGACCAGCTGAGCCTTAGGGATTCAGAGAATCATAGAACTGCCAGGTTGGGAAAGACCTCGCGGATCATTGAGTACAACCATCCCAATCTGTCACTAAACCATGTCTCTGAGCACCTGGTCTACCTGTCTGTTATACCCATCTGTCTCAATGGCATGAGGTTTAACAAGGCCAAATGCTGGGTCCTGCACTTGGGGCACAACAACCCTATGCAGCTACAGACTAGAAGTCTGGCTAGAAAACTGTCTGGAGCAAAAGGACCTGGGGGTGTTGGTTGACAGTGACTGAACAAGAGCCAGCAGTGGCCCAGGTGGCCAAGAAGGCCAAAGGCATCCTGGCTTGTATCAGAAACGGTGTGACCAGGGACCAGTAGGTCCAGGGAGGTTATTCTCCCACTATACTTGGCACTGGGTAGACTGCTCCTTGAATCCTGTGTTCAGTTCTAGGTCCCTCACCACAAGAAGGATGTTGAGGCTCTGGAGTGAGTCTAGAGAAGAGCAATGAAGCTGGTGAGGGGGCTGTAAAACAGGCCCTATGAGGAACAGCTGAGAGAGTTGGGGTTGTTTAGCCTGGAGAAGAGGAAGCTGAGAGGAGACCTCACTGCTCTCTATAACTACCTGAAAGGAGGTTGTAGAGAGGAGGTAGCTGGCCTCTTCTCCCAAGTGACAGGGGACAGGACAAGAGGGAATGGCCTCAAGCTCCGCCAGGGCAGGTTCAGTCTAGACATTAGGAAAAAAATTTTCACAGGCAGGGTCATTGGGCACTGGAAAAGGCTGCCCAGGGAGGTGGTTGAGTCACCATCTCTGGAGGTGTTTAAAGGACGAGTGGACTATGTGCTGAGGGGAATGGTTTAGTGATTTATGGGAATGGTTGGACTTGATGACCAAAGGCATCTTTCCAACCTGGTGCTTCTATGACTCTATGAAACACCTCCACGGACAGTGACTCAAACACCTCCCTGGGCAGCTTGTTCCAGTGCCCGATAAACCCTTCTGGGAAAAATGTCTTTCTGATACCTCCTCTGGGGCAGTTTGAGGCCATTTCCCCTTGTCCTGTCCCTTGTCATTTGGAAGAAGAGGCCAGCTCCGTCCTCTCTGCAACCTCCTTTCAGGTAGTTGTAGAGAGCAATAAGATCTCCTCTCAGTCTCCTCTTCTCCAGGCTAAACAACCCCAACTCCCTCAGCGGCTCCTCTTAAGCCTTGATCTCCAGCGCCCTCACCCCAACTCGCACCCCGCCCCGGCAGCCCCGCTGAAACGGGGAGGCCAGGCCGCTCACCCGCTCCGCGTAGCGCCGCATTTCGTCGGCGCGGGCCCAGGGCGCCTCAATGCGCTCATGCCGCACCAGCGCCGTCACCAGGTTTCGCAGTAGGTCGAGACGAGAGCGCGGGCCGAGCCCAAGCCGCCGGAACACCCGCCCGTGCGAGATGGCGGCCGCCACCGACAACCGCATCGCGCCCACCGCCACCTCCCGCCGCGGGGCACGACGGGACACGACGCGCAGCCCCGCCAGCGGGCACCTGGCGCGGCCGCGGGACACGACGGGAGCTGAAGTCCAGCCCCACCCATGGAATGGAGCCGGCCAGGGGCTCTCACAAGGCACGACGGGAACTGTAGTTCAGTTACAGCCGCGGTACGGAGTGTAACGGGGCGCAGCAAGGCACGACGGGAGCTGTAGTCCAGCCCCACCCACAGGCGCGCTGCACGAAGGATGTCAATGGGGTACCGCAAGGCACGATGAGAATTGTAGTTCAGTCCCACTTGAGGGCAACACCCGCAGCCGGGGCATGGAGCGGGTGGGAGGGCTCCGCAAGGCATGACGGGAGCTGCAGTCCGGCCCCTCCGGCAGCACCGAGAAGGCAGTGGGCTCCTGAAGGGAGGGGGAGTGATGGGTGTGCTGGCCTCTTCTCCCAAGGGACAAGTGACAGGAGGAGACGAAATGGCCTCAAGTTGCGCCAGGGGGGCTTTAGGTTGGATATTATGAAATATTTCTTCACCCAAAGCGTTGTCAGGCCCTGGGGAGGCTGCCCAGGAGAGTGGTGGAATCCCCACTGCTGGAGCTGTTTAACTGACTGTGGGTGTGATGCTTGGGGACTTGGTTGAGTGGTGGGCCTGGCAGCATTAGGTTTCTGCTTGGACTCAGTCTTAAAGGTCTTTTGCAACCTAATTCACTTATTGTGATTCTGTAAACTAAGGCAGCCTCAAGGTCTGGCAGAGCCTTAATCTCATTCCCCCTTTTTTCCCAGTACAGGTTTCAGGGTGCCAGAGGAATCTCAGACTGCATCTTTCATCTCCACGCCATGAAGATTCTGCATATCCCGGCACCATGGGGTGAAGCTGCTGGATCCAGCCTCATGCGGTCATCATAGGGTGCTGGAGCTGCCATCCTAAGGACAGGCGTGGATTTATTTCCACAAAGACAGGAATCTGCCCTGTTTTGCAAGAGGTGATGTCCCCATAGTCCTCCTGGCAGTGTGTGTAACGCAGTTGCAAATAAAATGCTGAGAGGCAGTGTCAGGAAGTTTCCTGCCACCTCTGTCTTGCAGCCAGCATTTCTGTATTTTGGAGAAAGGATGTGTAACAAAAGCAGTTACCAACAGTGTAAGAAAAAATAACTTTGTTATTACGAATACATAATAAAATCACGATGATTTTATACACATTATAGTATTTCATATATAAATAAAGTGAACAGTATAGTTATTGGACTGTGTAATAGGAACAAACATACAGTTTTAATATGAAATTAAATTCTTGGATTCCACCCCCAACTTTTGTTGCTTCTCTGGGGATTAGTATATTAACTCTGAAATACCACTAGGAAGGTATTTTTCTCTAGGAAGAAAGTTACTCAAGCTGCAATGGCAACAATAGCTCCAAGCATTACCTCAATTTGATTTACAATCAATTTTCCTTTCCTTTTCCTGATATAGCCAATTTAGGAGTTCTGTGTCAGTATTCGACCTTTGCAAGAAAGACTAATCCTGTATGTACTTGGCATGGTGTTGAAAGATAACGTTATCCAAGCTTTACGATTTTGTTAAACCCATTACTGTTGTCCCATCACTACATACCCCTGCAAATGTTTCCATTAAATATATTTCTAATATTAATAAAATAACAAACTCTTTATTATCCTTCTGCTTATAACTTGATGTCTTAACATCAATGTAATATTTCTTTCTAATAAAATTATATATAGTATTTATATGAAGGAAAGTTGTCATGTGCAGGGGTCTGGAGTCAAAACTAAGCATGGGTGTAGATGCTTCCACATTTTTATTTTGGATTCTTGAAGGGGGGTGGTGAGGATGTTTTTATTTTGGGGGCTACAGAGTAATAAATAATTTACAAGGTAATCACTTCCCTGTCTGCCCAGTAACCAAACTTAAAACTGGAAATTACTCTGGCTTTATAAAACTCTGGGTATGCTGAAGAAAATGACATTTTCTGTCTGAATGTCTGTATGTTTATCCAGAAATCCTAATGAAATGTCTGATAAAATGCATTATGAAAGTTATCATACAGTTAATCAGAAATAAAATGGAAAGATCTATGCAAAGAGCTTAGTGGAATGCAGACAGAAGACTGAACCTTGCCAGCTGTGCTCAGAGGGGCTCTTCCTGCTGGACAAATTCTTGTGCCAGGTCAGGTGGACACATATTTAACACTGTGTCCTTGCTGCTGGGACTCAGACATCAGGTGTGGGGCAGGCAGTCTGGAAAGAGGAAGGTGAAGCACAAGGACAGACTCAAGGAACTGCTTCTCTGCTTTCCTTACAGCATAAGCATGTCTGTTGGAAACCCAGCTCTAGGCTGTGAAAGCCAATGATACAGACTCCAGAAAGAGCAATGATTGATGGTTCCATTCAGAAAAGCATGTGAATACATGCTGTATTTTGTCTTCATGAGTCTGTGGGACAGCTTTCTCTGCTTACAGTGAGACGTGTATTTTATCTACTTCTCTGGTCCAGTCTCAGAACTTTCCTTCCGTGGATACTTAAGGACAGCAGTGCTAGCTGTTCAGGCCCTGAACTGGATGATGAGACTGTAGGAACTCCTCATTTCATATTTATCTATGTCATAAAAGCAGAGCTTAGAACTAAAATAAGTGCCTTATTTTACAACACAGCTTCTTGTGGGTGATACAATTTAGCTGGTTTGTAGGAAGTGTCTCATTTAACTCATTATTCAGTATCCGATGGCCCAAAAAACTGCAGCTACTAATTCTATACTGGGAATCAACCTGATCCAGCCGGTGATGGCATGTGGTGGTAAGTATATGCAAGAGTTACACATTCTGCAAGAGTTACAAATACAGCATTTGACATTTAACAAATTTACTTAAAATTGCATATTCATAAACAATGTACTTTATACCTAGAGGCCTTCTTGAAATTAAGAACATAAGACATAAATGCCTTAGTTCACACTGTCTTAGAGGTTTCTTTCAGCCTGCTGCACATAAGACCATTGTTCTTTTGGGATCCCTGCAAGTTCCTTCCCTAAGTCTCAATGATTTCCTTTTTACCTGATTGACAAGACTCCATCTGGAGCTGCTGGAAGAGCTCCTCCCAGTGGAGAAGCGCAAAGACCACAGGGTGAGAGCTCTATAACTTTTTTCCAAACTATCCCAGTGACTTAGTCATTGCTTTGTAAATATTGATACACATATAAAGTGGAAGAGGAATATAGAGCATTAATGTTCTTCAAGCTGATGCCCTTGTCTATGGCATAATGACAGTGAGGAGCTCGGAAATGATTACAGGAATGAACTCACCCTCTTAAGAAAACATACAAAATATATAAAAGATCTAGAGAGACAGATATTCATACAATGTGATTGGTACCAGTGGTGTAGGGATTACACCAACTGTATTATGGCCCAGAGAATTTGCAAGGGAATCTAAACATTTCCTGGTTATCTGAAAAGGCCCTGTTTATATTTTTACCTGTATTTATTCTATTAGAACATGCAAGCCCTGAAAAACATCACAAAATAAGTTTTTCTTTGCATTTGTAACATGGACATGACCCAGCACTACAGATACTGTAGAAGTAGCAACGACACAGATACAATATTGAAGTTTTGTGCTTAAGGTACTCCTTTATCTTCTAAGCATGGCAAAGTCCTCAGCAGCTGTGGAGATCCAAAAGAAATCATCCATGAGGTATGGTCTAACTTGTGCATCCAATTTTCCAGTGTAAAAAAAAGTGCACTCACTTTTATCCCCGTTCAAAATATAGGATCCCAGTCCTTCACCTCAGCCATCCTCGTACCAGCTGAAGAGTTTTGTTGCGCGCAGTCCTACTCATACTCTTCATATATCTGGCCAAATACACTCCAACTCTGTGTTCCAGTTCCATGAATGCCACTTGGGTTGCTCTCACACAGCTGAGGAATGAAACAGATGGAATCTCTTTACAAAGATGAGGCCTCTCTCCGGACTCAATTTTACTTGGACTTCAGCATTTCACCATGGAAGACACACACCTAGAGGAGGTCAGAGTCTGACTCTTTCTGTAAGGCTGGGATCGATTTTGTGCTACTTGATTCACTTATGCTGAATTTTCCTGGTTTATATATCCCCTTTTCTTTTGTTCATTTTTGTGTAATGTATCCAGCATGAATCCACTAAGGGAGGGAACTGGCCTCCACACTGAGCAATGTGAGAATGGCAAGGGAAAAGTAGTGTTAGTTTAGGACAAACACATCTTATTGACTATCTTTGAACAATACTCTAGCAACACAAAGCCAAATAACTTCTAGATAAAGAGCAGCACCCTTGTATCACTGCTTAAAACATAATTTTTCTTTTTCATTTTTCTGCCATGGGGCAGCATAATAGAAGATAACATTTCACTTACAGCTGGCCTCTGCTGTGAAACAGGGATCCACTTTTCACAGTTTTCTAAGCCTCAGTGCAGTTGCTAGAGAACTGAGTTCAGTGGTGTGATATGTTTACATCTGTAAAATAACTGTGGACCAAGGGTTTCGTTATTGACGCCATGCAGGTAAGATGCTCAGTTATCTCTCTGCCCCTGGCAAAATTTGGGTGCTGGGTCATTTGGATGTAGAATTCAAGGTAGGCAGATGAAATGCTGTGGTCTGTGTCATTAGCTAGAGCTTGCCTTAATGGTATTATATACTAAGAAAGTTTTCTTGCTAGTCTAAATACAATGAACAGTGCAGGCTTGGTGGTACAGAATTACTGCAAGAAGGGTACCATGAACCAAGAAAGCTAAAGTATGGGCAGTATGGTTGAGGAAAAGCAGAAAGTAAACTGGGAAGTAATATATATATTTTTTTTTTTTTTTTACATTGTCAGTGCATTTTTATATTGAAGAACTCTGAAGGGGCTCTGTTTTTCAGTAGGTGTAGCTAAGGATGGGCTGCCTTCTGTATCCTGGAGTTTCTGGGTGCTGCCCGTGGTTTGTAGTCTTCTCCAGAACCAAAATCTACCGTGTCATGATAGTTCGTAAATTCCTGAGGTAATGGAAACTCCTCTGTTGATGAATGAGTCCTGTGTCCAAACACTCTCTCTTGCAGCTCAGCGATGTCATTTCTGATGTCTGCCATCATCAGCAACAGGAAATCAAATGAACCTGGTGGGCCCTGTAGTCACAAGGCACAGTCATTAATTATATTGCACTTTACTCTTCCAGTTTCAAAACAGGCTGATATAATTACACTTGCAGGGAGAACTTAGCAAAATGCTGCCTCAGATTAATGATGTTTTTGAATCAACATGCTCAGGAAACAATTTTCAAAAGGCAGCAAATGTTTTTGCATGCGAAGCCTATATTTACAAGACATTTACAATTACTTAACAATTCTTTTGCTATATCTACTTAGAGAATCTTGATACTTCACTGGAGTACAGGACATAGATCTTGGTTCCCTATGCACCTTCTTATTAAACTGAAAGAAACCACAATCTTAGAATGACCAATCAATCAATAATTATTACTTATTTAAAAACTTTTCTCAGGAATGTTGTTATTTGGAAGGTATCTTTTAAATACAATAACATTGCCACTGTCCATCACTTACTAAATATATTAGTAATTACAATACAGAGACTATCCATTTGGTTTTATCTGATTGTAGAAAACTATCAGTTCTTTTTAGCTGACTTCTAGAGTGGACTGTTCAATACTGAGGATGCCTCGCTGGACACACTTCTAAAAAGCCACTCCACTAATAAGAAAATACCATAAGAAATAATTTTTTAAACACTTTCACCTGAAAACAGATTGTAAATACTCATCTTTCTCCTAATGACTTGCTCAAAGCCTATAGCTTCCCAGATGCCAGAGAGAGATGAGAGGCAGGATTTTATAAAGCATTAGCAGTAGTGGCTGAACTGTACTAACTAGCACTCTGCATGGGATCTCATGCTATTGCCTTCTGAGGACACCCCACTACATTTGTAGGGCAGAGGTGCACTTACTGCCTGCAGTATCACACCCAGAAAGGGAGGAGTATGTAGGCAAAACCACTTGGATGAAAACAGGTAATTAATTTGTTTCCAGATACATTTTCTGTGCATCTAAACTGTCTTGCACTGTACTCTTGACATAGGAAAGGTTTGGGTTTTTTTTCCTTTTTGGCTAACCTGCTGTTAGCAGTCAACATCACTCTTGTAGAAACGACTCCTGTGAGCAATACTTACAGGTATTCCCTTTGGTCCTGGTGCGCCTCGCTCCCCCTGTAATCAACACCACTTTAGTTACTGTGCTGTGATCAAAAGAAACCAAGGAAATCACAGTTTTCCCCCCTTACTCTCTCAAGATCAAGAATCATCAGCTTATGCTGGTTCAGAAAAAAGAAAGTGAAGGAGGAATGCAAGGAAATTTCCGCTGATTAGGAAATTAGGAGCATCTGTTCTCCTAGATAGTAAAAAGCAAACCAGTTAACAGAAGAAATTCACAAAATAGCAATGCAATGAAATGAGCTAAAGCATCAATACTTCTACAAAAAAGCCAAAAGAACTGCAGATAAAGTAAAGAAGGCTGCTTGACAGCCCAGCAGGGCTGCTTTCAAGACTTAAGGAATGGCAATGACAAAACAACAGAAGGAAGACATGAAGGGATGGAACAACAGAACATTTTCAGAGTATCAGAGGAAATGAGATGGTAAAAGGTGTGACTACAAGTATGGAGAGGGTCTTTCTAGGAAGCCTGGACTTCACTTGTGCACATGCCTACATGCTGGAAAGCACTACCTCTCCTCACCTTGCTACCATCTCTCCCGGGGGCTCCTGGTGGGCCCTGCAAGAGAAAAGCAAGTGTTCACAAGGACATGAGAAGTTGTGGAGCAAAGGCCACGTGTGCAATGCATGACAGGAGATGAGGATACTGACCACAGGCCCCCGTCTGCCCTGCTTAATATGTGAGATATCCGGAGATGGGCCCATAGGTCCCATTGATCCACGAGGCCCTGGCTGTCCGGGAGGTCCAGGTGACCCAGGAACTCCTTGACTCCCTTTTGGTCCTGGAGCCCCTGCAACAGCAAAGGTTATATGCCAAGAAAAGCCCCCAAGGACACTCATCATTGCAAGAAGTGGGGACTGACCATTGTCTGAACCACCCAGTGGACCAGTTGCCTTAACACATCCAAAACCACAGCAACACAGAAGTCATCTGAGACAACTTTACTCCTTGTCACAGTAGCTACAAGAGATTTTCACAAAACAACTAAATAAATAATACAAAGAAGCCAAGACTGCCACTGCCAGGTGGTTAGGGACACAGACTGGGAACAAAATGTAAAGCAAAGTGCCTTATTTTCACACAAAGAAGAAAAGAACAAGTCACATCTGAGAAACATCTCATAAAAAGAAAGCCTGAGAAAAATTATGGGCATGTTGAGTCAAGGGCATCTATGTGACTAGAACAGAAGCAAGCCATTATCAGTGGTGGTTTGCATATCTCTCCTGCCCAGTAAAGTAGCCAATGCACTGGGCAAGAAATTCTTCTGATTTGCTTTATACCCTTTTCAGCTTCTGCGGTAGAGACTGTCATTTTTTAGGAAGTACACAGTAAAAAAAGTATATGTTTAATTCAAGAGAAATGCTATGAAAAGAAAAAAAAATCAGAAAAACAGGCACCTAAACCAATATTTGCACAAAATAAAGACCATTAAAGTGTCACTGGTTGACTTGCTTTATAATGAGAGGGGAAAGAACTATTCTTACCGAAGGTGTGTGAAAGACACAAAAAAATGAAAGGCAGAGAGCAAAAAGGGTTCAGTAGGACAGAGTATGTGCAGTTAGGGTTTTCACAAGGAGGAAAGGGCAGTGGTGGACCTGTCAGCCTCCTCCTGAAGACCTAGCTGCCAGCAGCAGGGCAGAGGTGATCGGGCGGGTTTGGAGCGGAACAGACAGTGCTACAGTACCTTGGACAGCTCAGCCACGGGGGAACCAGATGGAGGACAAGCAGAGTCAGGCCTACGCTAGAGAGACTGCGAGGCGGCACACTGTGCCCTTCAGAGTCCAGCGCTGAACCGCTAACCACATTGTCCTGGCACTTATCATATACTGAAGACTGAAGATACTCATCCTCCGAGAAAATGAGATAAAAGACTGAAAAACCAAAGTGAGACTGCAAAAGTGGTGGTAAAGAGGGAGCAGTTCAGTAGAGAGAAGGTTGAACTTTGTGAGGAAAAGCTGCTAGGTCCCTGTAGGAATATTCCTAAAACCTATTACAGTGCTAGAATTCCTTGGATTTATCGCTAACCCCAAATTAGATCTGCATTCAACCAAGTTAGCAAAACTTTTAGCATCACTGTCTGCAGTTTGCAAGGTATCTGGCTTATGTTAGAGCTTTAGGAACTCTCTGCTTTACTCATTGTTTCAGCCTGTATGTAGCTAAGAAGGTGTGAACAGCATCTTACTTGTCTTTTCAGGTTCCTTTGAACCAACAAATATATCCTCACAAAACCAGATGAGGAAAATAAAACAGTTGGTACAGAGCCCCGCAAACTGAAAGCACATTTTCTGCCCTAGTAATGACAGTGAGCTAAAGCAATAGGCATTCTTGAAATGAAATGGAGTGTTTTAAGGCAGAGTTAAAATATAGGAAATGACAATTGAAGCACACGAGATAACCCAGGGAGGGGGAGAAATTTTACACATACAGGACAAACACAGCTTGCATGCCAAGAAATACAGGGAGATTAAGGCAAAATGGATGATGTTAGACAGTTGGCAGAGGCTGACCATAATGACCAGAAAGTTTTTGTTTTAAAATTTAGCACAATTGCAAGTATAACAATCAACATATGAAACACATGAAATCCTTTAGCACCGAAATATTGAAGCTTATAGTTCTTATTCATGGCACTATTGCACATTCACATCCCTCCATTCTGTATCTTACCTGGAGGTCCTGGTTGGCCAGGCTGGCCTGGGGGGCCAGGGATAAATGCATTAGATGCAAGAACTTTTTCACCAGTGATTTGCTTGCTAAGATCAGCAGCATTATTTGGTAGCAAAGCAACCTGCCAAAACCAAAAATCATTGTAAGCTCTTCATCATTCAGTTGAATAAATTGCATTCTTGATTAAGCTTTCATGTGAACAAACAGCACATTTAAATACTTCACTGAAATCATCAGAAAACAATGTGAATATGTTGAAGCCTATAACAGGAGTTACTCCTAAGCTGGCCAACTTGATGCTTTTCAAGTATGGACATGAAAATTTCTTGAAGCTTCTGTCATATTTTTTGGTCCCAAAGAAAACTGACTCCCTGACCCTGTGATGGGACCTCCTTACAGATAGTCAGAACGAGCTGCAGGGATGCCTTGGGGACTCTTACTCTCACCTGTACATCTCTCTTGCCAATCACCTTGCAGAAACCTGATAAGAAAACATCATCATGGTGTGTAACAGTTTACAATGCCTTTCCACAGGATCTTTTATGTGACTCATGAAGACAAGTCAGGATTTTTTAAAATGGCACCCTTCTCGGTCTTCCACACACAGGCTGTGCATGTCTATGTGCATAAGCATGTAGCAAGAGCTCTGGGTAGGGGATCCTAAAGATGACCCACACTTCAGCTATTATATACCCAGGAGGTTGCCCAGGTTTGAAACATGTCACATGAAAAACATGACACCATTTGATCTATGGTATTTATTCAATCTGGTACATTCCTTTCCCTGGAACCAGCATCCTAGGAGAAGCCCTGATGTTTCCTGTGAGACTGTTCACCTTTCAAGTCACCACGGAAATACCACAGGTCAATCCAAATGGAAGCTAGGAGAAACTCAGGAAATGTACAGCAACAAGCTGTCAAAATCTTAAGTCTTGTAACTGCTTGAATCTGCCCAGGAAACTTCTTTTTCCTTATTTGAATTTTCCTTTATTCATTTACTGCCATTCCTCAGGGCATCTGCCCAGATACTTTAAGTTCTCACTTGCTACACAAGTCCCTAACCCTCTCAATAAGAGTCCCTAATCCTTTGTGGATCTGGCCTCTTAACCATACTGTTTAACCCAACAGATCTGGATCTGCTTTGCATAGGGACACAAAGCTAAAGTAAATGAGAATGTAAGAATAATTGCATGTTGTGGTTTGAAATGCCCTTATCCATTACATAAGATGTTTAATTATCTATTAAATGTTAATTTTGCCCAGTTGAATCTATTTAACAATTAAATATATTTAGAAATAGTCTGCAAATATTTAGTCTCTCCAGAGACAGCTGAGGGGAGATGAAAAGCCAGGAAAGAAGTTCATTAGTGGTGAGTTGATGCATGTAGAGTTGGGAATTTTGCTCTGCAAAACAGAACTGAAGAGCTATTTCAGCAATAGTAGGGTAGATCTAGTGCTGAGGCAGATCAGCTTTGTTTCTCCCAGAATGATTTTGACTCAGTGGATAATTTGATGCTGGATTCTGCAACATTGGCATGGGAGAGGTGCTTTAAATAAAATACAGGATGAGTCCTGCTATCTTACAATGCTTTTAATCATCTATTTGGAATTCCCTACAATGGACTATTCTCAAGACTCCTACTTGTTTCTCTAATTATTTGATATAAACCCCCTTTCCCTTAGTGCAAATCTAATATTTGCAAAGCACAGGAAAAATAATGCTTTGCACATGTAGTGTGTACTACAATGGGCAAATTTCTTTTGGCAAACAATTTACTAGTTTAGTAGTTAAGGAACATGCTTTAAGGGCAGACACTGCTGCTTGCAGTTAGGGGTTGGATGCACAGAACAGTTCCAAAGGAAGCAAAATTGAAAAAAAAAAAGGTAGAAATGTGGAGACAGTTCCTGGTGGCATTTCCAAAACATCGATTTGATTTATTCAGACAGAATTAAAAATGTGATGACAGGAATACAAGGATTTATCAACCATTTGTGACTCAGGCTTTGGAGAGCATTGCTATCCCAAAGACAAGATGACTGTGCTAAAGGCAAATTAAGTGACATGATGTAAGTCTTGCAAGAATTTGGTATATTCACTCCACTTCCACTGAAATCAGTGGCTGGATGAGGTCAGCAGTTCACAGAAACCCCAAAGGATGTTTCTTCTGTGCTTACTCTCACGAATCCACTCACATAGAAATGGGGATCCAGCACATCTATTGGTGTCCCTTTTGCACTGTCTCTTTCCAAAGAAAACCATCTTTACCCACACTGGCAGCTTTCTCAGCCAACATCCCAGTCCATGCAGCCCAGATCAAAGCATTGGGAGTGCTGAAGACAAAGGGCTACTCCATGGGTCACAGCACCTTACACCTGGAGCTGATGAGAAAAATTCTGTAGCTGGGAGCTCATGTAGCCACATTGGCCAGGGACCACCGTAAGGAGGTCCACCGGCCAGCGCTGGTCAGCACACTACAGAAGTTATTTTTGTGGAGGTATGTCCACCCTGTCCAAAGCAGAGTCCTGGCTGGATATGAATGGAAGGTTGCAAAGACCATCATGCAGTAAGACTTCCATTATATGACACAAATACACCGAGGACTTTAGAGCATCAGCACTGCCATGCTAGAACAGAGACACAGAGTTAAATCCTGTGAATACCTGACAGCATTTTATTTTCCAGGCAGTTGCTTTCAGTGTCATCAGTGACTGTTTCTTCTTTGGGGTGTCCACAGCTGAGTGATAGATTAATTAATGTCCTCTTGAGAGGTTGTGCTTATATTTCTAACTACACCCTCTTTTGGGGATCTATTGCTATGGCAGCTGATAAATATGTATCATTTAGTATATAGTCCCTACTGTGAATCCTCTTTATGTTAAATGCTGGAGTAAGAAGGTGCATTTAGTGGTGAGGATTCATCATGAAGAGGAATTGGAAGTGTATTCTTTTCCCTTGTTTAAACACTGATTTGTTCCTGCCAGAAAGGCTGTTGTAACACTGCAGTTGTAACTCAGTAAGTTAAAGAAAATACCACATAGTTGCTGTGAAAGCATCTACACATGCTTCCATACTGAGTCAGTTGGACTTGAGGTATACACTAGGAGTGCCAAAATACCCAGGATCTGGTCTAGCTCACTGCTCTTTGATATCTTCTGGCCAGAAAATGGTTGTTACATACACTGGGGCCAAACCATGTGTTTTTGGTGTTGACTCACATCCTCTTAGGAAATGGCTATACTCATTGGCCTAATTTCTGTTTCACCTTTTAACTGAACCAGGATCCTGGTCCAAAGTGACCTTGGCTTTCTCCATCCACATCTCCAAATCTTAATGTTCTTTGGAAAAGAAATTGTTTTCCACATGCGTGCAAATATTAGCGAGGGTAAATTTTGAAGATAGACAGTACTAGAAACAAGGCTCCCACATGTGTTGCCTGCTGCATTTGGAGTTTTGAGTAGTTTCTAGGAGATCTGTGGTTTAGATGACTTTGACAGTGCTTGACAGGAGTGATGTGGAACATGGTTTTCTAATTAAGATGTTTAAACACATCTGTGCAATAGGATTCAGCTTACTCAATTTTAAAAAAATTGTTGGCTGTATGTCAGTGTATCAGATATCTTTCCCCCAGTTTTTCAGCTGTCCATTCTTCTTCCTTCTGTCAAGGTCTGAGATCAACCTAGGACTGCCCACATCCCCTGAATATATCAGGACAGTGCATCCTACTAGATGAACATGCAAGGTGACTTTATGTTTCTGATCCTAGAACTACTCTGTCCTGGATCTGGAATGGATGTTGCAATCCACCAGCCACCACCAGAGGTAGCAGGACTTGAATTCACCCCTGTATTTTCCTAAGGAGACACAAAACCACACCTCTCACTTGCAGAAGCATACTCCAGTTCCCAATTGTAGGGTTTGCTAGATTGGGTCCTTATGAATATAATTTTCCTTAAAGTTCATAAGGCCTGAAAGCCTTAACCACAAGACTGAAGGCTAATTCCTATAAACTGTTTCTCTGGAAGACAGAAGTGAATTTTTCTGTGCAAAGCAGAACAGCTTCAACCACAGATATGAAGAGACATCCTCCTCACAAGAACTTGACCACAGGGAGCTGCTGGTGAAACATGAGGGTTCATGTCTCCCTGGGCAGAGAAGCAGCATGAAGCCAGATCTCCTCTCAGTATGGACTGAAGCTTTCCTCTCCGTGGGATAAAAAGTGCTGAGCGTACCAGGGAAGCCACAATCCAGTGGGCTCCCTCTGAGTATGCCAAATAGATCAATTCCACTAGGAAGATACTTAGGATAATATAAGCTATGCACCAAGAAAGGAGTTGGCTATGTAGAAAGAGTGAGTTGTTCAGTTTAGCCACAGACACTTTACAAGTGTCCACCATGACAGGTATTGATGGTGTTCATTTTCCAGGATGGAGTCTTCAACACAGGCACCTAACAGTGGAAGTCAACACAGAAGATTTACCATTAATTTAAGCTGTTGTTCTCTAACCATTCTTGCAGCCACAACCTGACAACCAGTGAGAACCTACTCAGCACCCCAGGCTGTGGCTGGATGAAGAGCCACTTGAAAACATGGATCCTTTTAAAACCTGTTTGCTACCATTTGCTTGAAAATCACAGTTTCCATCATATGTGAAATTCTGTCACTTCCATGTTTGTGTCCATATGTATTCAGAAGGAAAACATGATGTCTTGAGGTTTTTGTGACAAAGAGCACCTCAAACCTCAGTGTATTCAATTTTAGTGAAGCAGATGTCTTCCTTCACAATATACACTGAATGAATAATATTATTCATTAATATTAAATCATTAAATATAAAATATTAATATTAAATGCAACAAGTGGAAACTGTGTTTTGACACAGTGGAATTAAATGAGCACCGTTGGTGAAATATAGTAACTACAGCCTGTCAACATGCATTGTTGAGTATATTCCTGTAGAATATTTCCGTTTCAGAGAACCTGAATGTTCATAGGTGATGTCACCAGAAAAGGCATTACACCTGCACCCCCCACACTTGGATCTCCAAATCCTGGGCTGGGTTAATTCAATCCTACCCAAGTCCAAAAAGGGGCCACATATAGCAGCAATTAAAGGCCAGGGAAATGTTTTAGGTGCACTATTCTCTACTTGCAAGAACACAGGGGAAAACAAAAAATGTTGAGCTAAGGGTTTTTCTTTTTAAATAAATCAAAGGTAATATATCTGCTAGTGATGTTTTTGTCTAGTCACACATCTCCTATTTGGCAAGAATCCTGTATCAGCATCTTATTAATGCAAAATCATATTCTGCCATGCTCCCACATCTGCAGAAAGTCTTGCACTTGCATTCACTAAAGGTGGATCAAGTCCAAAATCCTGTGCATTCAGAATGAATGAAAAGCTGCAGCCAGTGCAGATTGCCAAGAAACCTGGGCTGAGATGGGATGGGTGTTTGCCAGATTCTGTTGTCATCAGCTTGGTAGCACAGCTCCATGAGCTTGGTTAGCAACCTGCTTACAAACAATACAGAAGCTTGGTAAGGAAGAGATGCCATTCCTAGATAATTTTTAAAATATGTTGCCATCATCTTTATGGACACAAGAGCCACATGGCAGTGACAGCTCCAGACACTTAAATTTAACCTCAGTTGTCGTAAAACACATAGGTCTGGTAAAGACATGACTGATCAACATTCATACCTTTTGCTTCAGTTGTAAAACTGTCTGCTTTATTTGATGAAATTCCTTACAAGAGGCACAGCATGTCCCAGATTTTGCCACATTTTCAGGTTTCTCAGGAAGTGCAGCTGAAAGAAAACAGTGTCCAATACAAATATAAAGACTCAAAGCAAAGTCCATGATGTGATTGCAAAAGCAACTTGGAGGTTGTAACATCTCCCCAGACTGTGAAAAGAAGAGGGAATCTTGTCTTTATCAATGTGTTGACTGTGAATTGCTATGTAAGGCTGAGAAACTTTGCAGGGACAGCTCTGAGCAAATTTTTAAAGCAGCTGTTTTCAGTTAACAGTCCCCAAAGAATTAACTTTCTTTAATATTTGAAAAAGTTTACATCCCTTCTTTTATCTTTGTGTGCAGGGTAGATTGACCCTATAGATCGGAACTGATTGATTTACAGTCCCCTGCGGGGCAAATTTTCATATGCTATGAATTACAGTAAAGTTCCTCACAATATGGTCATTTAATTCACTTTGCACAAACTGCTCTTTATCATTGTTAGTTATTCCTCTATGTGATGGAATCAGCTTGAACAGAGATGGGGACTGAGATTATGACAGGGATTTAAATCCACAGAAATGAAAGGGTCGCACCTGTTGATACAATGCACGAATGAGATCTTTTCAGGAATCTATTAAGTGATTAAAAATGTAAGAAATATTGCAAATGTTATTTTTCTTCCTTTCCCCATTCTCATATGCAGTAAAGCACTTTGGCACTGCAAACAAAAAAGCACTGTCTTAACAGACGTCAGCTTAAAGAGAAACGTGGTTGCCAAAACACAGGGTGACACATACTAGCAAACTCTAGGTGAGATTCTTTTAGTTTCACATGTAGCTGTTGGGAATCAGCAAAGGTATTGAGGCCGCTTGTATGATGTGTGGCTTTGTATAGTGTTACCTGGAAGGATTATTGGAGATGTTTGAACATTGACCATTCAGAGCATGTTCTGTAACAGAAAAACTCTGCAGGTGTTCCTGGTTAAAGTCAAAATCGTCAAGAAGGATCAACTACAATGTGCTTAGCTATTGTATTATTCTCACTTGGACACACGATTTAACGTTCTTCATCTTTTCAGAAATGTGTATTGATTTTGAAAACATCTGCATCATGTTGAACAAAACCTGAACTTTCAAGTACTAAAGATATTATGTGCTAAGTTTGTAGGGTCCAGTAAGGAACACTGCATCCATCAGATGGTCATCTGCACTGTTGCACAAGTATAGGAAAACCTGATTTTCAGTACATTTAGTTTGTTTGATATAATACCCTGTCAAGTATGCTTGCTTTAAATGATGATACAGGAGTGCAGCATGGGCTGGGATCTACTCAGCTGGGGAGCAGCTTAGTGGAAAGGGCCCTGGAGTTCCTGGTGGACAACAAGCTCAACATGAGTGAGCAGTGTGCAGCAAAGATACCCAACAGATTGTTGGGCTGCATCAACAAGGGCATCACCAGCAGAGATAAAGAAGTCATTACCCCACTCTACTTAGCACTTGTCAGACCACTCCTGGAATCCTGTGTTCAGTTTTAGTCCTTGCTACAAAAAAAACCAACAACACAAGCTGTGGACAGACTGGAGAGGGTCCCGAGGAAAGCTAAAAGATGACCAGAGGACTGGGAAGCCTGCCACATGAGGAAAGGCTGAGAGAAGTGAGTTTAGCCTTGAGAAAAGAAGGCTCAGGGGAGACCTTATCACCACATTCTAGTATTTGAAGGGTGGCTACAGAGAAGAAAGAGACTCCCTTTTCACAAGGAGTCACATGGAAAAGACAAGGGGTAATGGGTACAAATTATTCCTGGGGAGATTCTGATTGGACACAAGAGGAAAACTTTTCACAATGAGAACAATTCATTGGAAAAACCCCCCAAGGGAAGTGCTAGATTCTGCAGTATTGGAAACTTTTAAGATTTGGGTAGACAGGTTGCTGGGAAAGGTTGTCTAGACTGTGCTTTTGCCAGGAAAGATCAGATGGTCCTTGAGGTCCCTTCCAATCTAGTATTCCATGATTCTATGAAAAGTTTATCTCTCTTATCTCCTAATCAGGGAGGTGAGGGCTGCAAGGACAAGATGCTGGAATGACCAGCAGCAGTTAAGACATTGGTATTAGTGCTGATCTGATCAGAAGATTTGGAGGCAAAGTCTTTGGGGTTTTCCCAGCTCATCAACTACCTGTTCCCACAGCTGCAGTTCTTTGGCATTATAATAGCCCATCACATTCCTCTTCATTGCATTTAGCATTTTTAGCATTTAGCTGTTCTGTCCAGCCCTTTCTGAGAGAACAGCTTGGTAATACCAGAACAGTTTTCAGTGCAGTGTTCAGATGGCTCAAAAGTTAAAGGTCAAAAGCTAATACTTGGGATTTTCTGATGAACTCTACATAACATCTTATACCACTTCACTGAATTGCAGCTATGCTGGCTTGAAGACTATTTGGCCACAATACCTCCCAGAGGGGCTCCAGCCTTTGTGTGAAGATACCTGAATACACAGCCCCTGCTGGTTTCCTTAATACTGTATTTCTAATGCCAATCATTTTGCCTTTTTTCCAGAACCTCTTTGCCCATGGGTCTTTTTTCTCCAGTAGATCAAAGAAACTTCACACAGGATGTGTTCCTTTAATAATGAATTGTTATGCTGTAATCAAGACACTTCTTGATACTTCTACAAGTCAAGTTTTCTCTTGGCCATGGGTCAGTATTGTGTTTTCCTCATGGATTTCTTCCTCCCTCTCCAGTTTTCATCTTCTTTTAAAAAATCAATGCTTTGAAATGTCCATTTTTGGACCTGTGTAGGATTTACGGATACACGTATATAAAACTATTAGAAAAAAAAAAGTCTTTATTTTCCAAACTCCAATAAAGTTTGGGTTTAGTATTAGTCTTAACCAAGAGTTCTTTTAATAACTGTCTTACTAAACGAGTTCCCTTGTAATATGCACACATTGTGCTGAGAAATGTTGATGAAAGCAACATAGAGTCATAGGGAGAAACTGCCAGAGCCTTTGCTATTTGAAACCTAATGCAATCCCACTAGAATCAGTGGAATTAAGTGCAGATTAGGAAGAGGTGAATTTGGCCTCATGTTTCATTATAAAAGCCAGTTTATCTTTGAGAAGGATGGGGTACACGGGGCTGACAAGTACAGATAAAACTGGGCTATAACAATCCAAGGAGATGAATGCAGTGGAGGGCAGGAGGTGTCAGCTGATATTTGGGAAACATCATACCACTGAGATTTCTGCAAAGCCAGTTGGATTGACTTGTCGGAGGAAGAAGTCCAACAAGTGTCACATCAGCAAGTGTGAGCTGTATCCCAGGAGAGAGGTGGAATCCTCCTAACTCATACCAGAGAGAGGTGATGATTTACGCAGGGTAGAAGTCATTCATCCAACTTTAGCCCATCTGATCCTGTATCAGGACCAAACTATGAACAGAGCCAGAATAATGCATGGATAAAGCTAGAAGCCATCTAGGACAGGCCAGAGGGGGCAGGAAGCAATTAAACTGAGCCATCCATGTGTGGTGCAGATATGAAGGTCACCTACAAAGCTCAGTTGGGCCAGTACTGAACAAGGCTCTTACACAGCCTGTTTCCATTGCACAGACCTACACTAGGAAACTAGAATTATTTTGGAGGTTTAAACAAGTCCCATTTTATGAATGCTTTAATAAAAGAATGTTTTCATAAAGCACACAGTCTGACTTATGCATGACTTTGCTGTCCTGATGGGTGTTCTTTTATTTCAGCAAAGCACTGGTGAGCCCTGTGGTGCCTATCAGTAAGAGATCAGCTCAGTGGAGCAATATGTTTTCTTTACATGTGCTCAAAGACTCTGTCTTGCTGATGCTGGAAGAGAAGGAGATACTGGCAGGGGAGAGCTCTGCGGTGAGCTGTGCTGTGGGCGGTCTTTGCATGGAGACTTGAGTTGATTATCTGTGTTGTATTATCTGGGCTCAGCCTGCTGAGATGATTTCATTTGCCTACTTCAGTGTGGGTAGCTGTATTGTTTCCATCAAATGTAATGTGACTGTGGATGCAGGAACCCTCCCGTGGTTAGGAGGGGCCTTGGGGCCTCTGTCTCGGGCCTTCTTGAAATTGGCATTGGGCCAATTTCAACCGATTACAGTTCCTTAGGAAGCAATTCCAGTGTGGATGAGGTGCTCTGCAGGGCAGTGCAAGGCTGGAGCTGACCACAGGGTGGTGCATCGCTCCAAGGCTGCCGAAAATCCTGATTTTCTTTGGGATGAGTTAGGGACACAAGCCCTGTGAAACAGCGATTGGTCTCCTTTTTTTTCCACCAAAGGTCTGGCAGTTGGTAACTTAACCTTGGAGCACAGCAGGGCAACAGATCAGAAAATAGTTTGCTCTGCTTCACACAGCTGATTTGGGAAATGTTATGAGAGGTGGGTATTTCATTCCAGATTAACAACTGGAACTGACATTTTTATGTGCTGTGTACATTTAGTGTATTTTTTCCCCCCAAATATTAGAATTATTTCAAAATATTTGAATATTTTGAATAGTCAGCTATCCTGAATGCTTTGGATGTTGCCCTGTCAGGAAATTTGAACTAGTCAGAGGAAAAGTTAAGTGAAAAAACCTATTTCCAAAGGGATTATATAGATTATACCTCTTTCCTTTATGACTCACACACACATAAGAAAAGTAACAACAACATTTAAAAACTATAAGAAACAATTAAAGTTAATTGTATGGCTCTAGTTACACCTTTGCAGAGGAATATAAAAATTATGAATTTGGAGCATTCCAATGCATGTGTTCAGGCTCTAATTGATGAACCTAAGGTAATTCACCATTCATCAAAAAGTGTTTGGTTTGGGGTTTGGTATTTTTTCCAGAGCATTTATTATTATTTTCCTCCTTTCTTTTTCAATTGTCACATCGGTATTTAATCTGCAGTACTCTAAATTTAGTAACTGGGATGAAGTTGAAAACTTTAAAATAATTTATACACAGCACACACATATACTTCGAAACCAACAGTTGAAAGCAAGAACTAGCCCTCATTTTACCCCTTTCCCATATCTGACCACAGCCACAAGACACACAAACTAATTGCAGATCAGTAGAATTCACTGTTGCTCAACACAATTTAGCAATCAGCACACTTTTTCTGTGCCTCTGAGTGCCCAGAGGTGCTAACCACCCAACTCAGAACCACTTGCTAATCTTAGATGTTGGCATGTAAATACAAATTGAACAAACTGAAATTAATTTAAATAACAGATGAAACAAATGAAGGCTAATAAGGATCATGATCTGACTTTTTTTTTCCCGTGTCTTCTGAACCCTGGACTAGGATTATCCAGGTTGGTATGGGAGCAAAATACAGTTTTTAGCAGCTGAATCAAGGAGAAACAGTCTAACAGAAGCTGTAACAGCAAGTTTCAGTGATCAGGTGCTCTGCCTCTCCAGGGAATGATGCTTTCCACATCCTCCAGTGCTCTTCCTTTATGGATACGACTACTGATTTACTGCTGTGTGTGTGCAGGTCACAAACCACTGAGTAGGAGAGCACAAAATGCTCCACAAGCACTTGTGTGCCCGGTGAACAATGCAGGGTCTTCAGGGGCATCACCAGTTTCAGGGGTATCCATGCCTCATATACCCAGCTCTCAATGTAGCACAGGGAGAAATTTCTCTTTATGGCAGATCAACCCTTTAGAGAGCACTTTGGTCCAGGACCTTTATCCCCACTAGCACATACCTTTATCTCCCTTGGTGCAGGTCTTGCCATCCTCCTCTCGGATATAGCCTTCATGACACTCGCACCTGTAGCTGCCCATGGTGTTGACACAGATGTGAGGGCACAGTGTCCCATTGCTCACGGCACACTCATCAATATCTAGAGAGGAGCAAGAGCTGAAAATGTCCTACAGCCAGAATTGAAATAAAATAAAAAAACTTCCTTCTAAGGTATTAAGAGATTTTGTCATTAAATAAATGAGTAATTGTAGCACCACTGGTGCCTTGGGATGGAGCTCTGTGCAGACACTACTATTATTATTAACACATCTGGCATTTCATCAGTGAACACTGCACGACCATTTCTTTGCATTGACAAGCATCCAAGCTCAATCTTACAAAACTTGTGTCCCTAGCACAGCAAACCACACTATGCAGAACTGTAGAATAAAAGGGGACTAGCCAGTCAAGGACCACCTATGAGTGATCAGTCCTGAATTAGATACTAGCCATCTGAATCAAAACACAAGGATTTATTTTCACAGTTATGCATGGTTACAGTACTTCTAGGGATACTGTTAGAATCGTGGCCCTCAACTCAGGCCAAAACCCCAGATATGATTCAAAACCTGCAGGAGGAATTAATAAAGGGAAAATTACATCAGCCCAAGACTTCAAAGTGTTTGGGTGCATATGTCTTGGTTTAGGTACTACCGCCTAATAATATCAGGGAGATTTAGATCTCTTAGTTCTGGGAACCAATTTTTCACATAGTTAAAAAACACATTTATGCTGTAATAGTAATGAGAATAAGAAAGGTTTCAGATCTAAACTGACTCCTAAAAGACCTGAGGGAGTACAATACATCATTAACCAGAGGTGAGGTCAGCACACACTCTACCCACCCAGGCAATAAGGCTTCTCTCTGTTCCTGTGCCTCTCCCGATCATAGCGGTACCCAGGGTAGCAAGTGCATAAGACTCGCCCAAAGTTATCTGTGCACTGCTGTTCACAAGGAGCTTCGGCACAGACATCATAGTCTAGGGAGAGAAAAATGTGGTTAGGTAAGTACCAATAGCAGTAGCTATGACCGGAAACATTTCAACTCTCTGCTAATAAAGTCAAGTTATATTGTTTTGGAAGACTGAAGAAACCTAGAAATTAAACATTCATGAGACACAAGCATTAAATTATAGTAAAATTGTAATATATAATTACAGCTTTACAGTCATTTGACTATTTCTAAAGTTCAATTTTTCAGCAAGGGTCACTTTCCCAGTTTGCAGAATTTCATAACTCTTCTCATAGATATATTAAATTACCTAAAAGATTTTTGCTGTTTTCTTCCACAAATTTTTAAATGCTAATAGGAAATTTTCCTAAGCAAAATGCTGTGAAATACTGTGATGCTAACTTCCAAATCTGGGCAGAAATTACATAGTAAGGAAAAGCTAATTGAAATCACACAGTAATTGTTGCAGGCCAGCTATAAACCTTCTAGAAGAGAACACATTGTTACAAAACCGTCATAACTCTTAATATCAGTAATGTGAAGATTAGGGTATTTCAAGTCACTGGCTGGGCTTGTCAGTGAAATCCCAGAAGACTGAAGTCCCAGTTTGAAAGCTGAAGGAGAGCCAATCCACTTCTACGTAGAAGCAGAGCTGCAGTCCAGGGAATGGACAACAGAGCAAAATAGAGTCTGACTGGCATCCGTGCTGTGCCAGGGACTTGATTTATCCCCTGGCATCAGGGGATATCCCCAGGCATCCCCTGGGGGGAGGACTGGGGAGATATGGGCAACCTCTGTCCATGGGTGGAAGACCTTTGAAGCACCATGGAGAACATTTGCCAGGAGAAGACAGGCTGAGGCAGCACCAGGTTTCAAAACTATCTCAGGGAAACCCTGCTGAAGGTCATGTTTTGCACCAAAGCAAGTTTCTGTCATCAGTTCAGAGGAACTTCATCCTGCATACAGCATCCACATGGTTGTCACTGTGACCCTCCAGTACCTGGGTATTGGGTGGCTATAACAGAAATAACCTGTTCCTGCTCCAGAATACGTACATCTAAACCAAACCTAACTGTTTCAAATGAGTTCCCGGCAATGTGCTGTGTTTCCATATATACAGTATAAAATAATTAAAACCCAAACTCATTTTTGATTCACACTAATGACTAGCAGACACCTCTGGGTATGATGATTTTTCCAAATAATTAAAATGAGCTAATAGATGTTAAAGCAAGTAAAACCACATTTACTGTACAAAGAATACAAAGCACATTGGGTAGCACTGAGTGTAAAAGTGACAGTGTGCCAAGGTACAGAAAAGCACCAAATGTGACTTAACAAGATGCTGTATGTCACAGCAGAGACCCCTAGACCAAAAAATACCATTGTAATGGTGCCAAGCATTTCCTCCCTTGTGCTTGTCCTCTTTTGAATAGCAGGCATCCTTTCTTTCCTTCTTACATCACAACTGTGTTGATTTTAACTCTTGAAGTCTGCCTGCAGTGCTGTGGTGGTGCACTCCCAGCAGTAACCGGGGCTGAATGGTGTATTCTACAAAAATGGAATAAAAAACATGGCCCTTGCCTTCAAACACAATCAGTCTGGGGGCTTAATTTGTGCATTTTAGGTGATGCTGAGTCTGTGAACACCTGTTACATTGGGCACTACAAGCTAGTCCCATATATACAACATGATTGGTATTTTTTCTGAGAATAGTTTCAGTTTTCATTTTCTAGTTAAATTAAATCAGATGGAGAACGGGTTTGTGTGCCCAACACTAAGGGGAACATGCCAGTTCCTTAGCCAGGGTGCTGACACAGATGCTGGATTTGGCTTGTACCATGTTAAGCTTATTCAGAGTAGAGGCAAAACAAGCTCTGTGCTTCTATTAATAGATGTGTACTACTAAAATTTGCTGGAAGGGTCCATCTCCCGCCACAAGCAGGACTTTTGTAAACCTTTCCTAATTCATTTAACCTGCACCTAGAAGTCCCTGAGGGATGAAGATGCCCCACCATGCAGAGATTAAATATCCTTGCAGATAGAAAGTTTTCTATTCATATCTAATCCAAACTCCCATTAAAGCCATTACTTTTGCCCTCTTCTTGGCCATGAAGAACAGTTTACTCCCCCTTCCTCTTGTAGCAGCTGTCACATACCTTAAAACTGTTATAACACCTCTCCTCAGCCTCCTTTACTCTAGATGAAACAAGGCCAGTCTTTTTAACCATCTCTCTCTTGACATATTTCCTGAAACTAGTCTTAAAATTTGGTTTGCACATCCACCTTAGGTGACGTCCATCAAAACCATTGCTTCACCTACTGTTAGACAAAGCCAGGGAAGGGTCCAGTACTATTGACTATTTGACTATTTGACTCATTGACTATTTTGCTTGGAATTAGGCCATGGTCAAGAAACTCAAGTAACAAACTGGTGATAGGGAGGGTGTTCTCCAAAACAAACTATTTCAGACAATATCTGTCCCTGTTTTGCTCTTGGAGATGCCACAAGACATGACCTGGTTGGAGCTGTGAGTCTCCAAAGCAAGGAAGGTCATTCCAGAGAAAAGGCTGAGGAGTTGGTTTTTTGACTCAATTTTCTGGTCAAGTGCAACAGGAAGAAATGCTACAAGGGAAATTGAAAACACACAAAGCAGACTCCTCTTGATGTTTCCTGAGCATCAGTGCTCCACACTCCTGCAGGTGAAACCCAAAGCAAGTAGGTGAGTCTAAAGCAAATGAGATACAGAACTGTGTGCATGGGCTTATATTGGACCGCACTGATTTCTGTTGCTTTACAAGGGCAGATGAGAAATAATAGGACAGAAAACAAAGTCAGACATAGGAAAGATGCATTGGAAAGACGGACATGGGAAAGACACAAAGGAAAGACAGACATGGGAAAGACATAAGCCTTTGGGAATCTGTTTCAATGAAAGTTGTCCAACAAGGAGATTGGTGTCTTCCTGAGGTAATTGTAAAAGGGTGGACGCAAGAGGCTCTATCCCTCTTCCAATCTTTCTCCTTGCAGCCACTGCTATATTGTGGAGGAGATAGGGCTGGAAGTCCTTCTCACGGCTTTGACTCTCCAGTATTGAATTAAAAGGTGCAGATGTGCTCTAATAACCTCACATCTGTAATGTATTTATGTGTCTGTGTCCAGATATGCATTTCATACAGCTGCTCTGTCAAGATTATGCCAAAACAATGTGTGAAGAGCCAAGTGATGTCTTGAAAGAAAGTGAAATGAAGTCTTAACTGAATCATGTTTCTCACCCCTATACCAATAGCCCAGGATCATCTCAGATGTTTTAACAATTGCTATGGCCTCTGAAGTTCAAGGCAAAATATAGATTGAGTCAAAAAAGGGAGAATGGATATACAAAGGAAGAGAGCAGCCAGCAGAGAAATGCAGTTAACGACAGAAACTCTAAGGTTACTGAGATTCAGTTATTAGACAGGATTAAGAGAAGTGGGTACACAAAAAAAAAAGCTGCTTTCATAATCACCTAAAACCTCAAGAGATGAAAATTAGAAGCCTAAAATAATATATCGCCATGTTTCTAATTTTATTTTTGCTTCTATTACTTTTCCTGCTGCATCCATTGTATTTAGTGAATGACCATCACATAAAGCTGTTTCCATAGGAAAGCTGGACCCCAAGCTGTAAGAGTCCTGGCGTTTTTCCACTCCAAAACAATCCCTGGCTTCTGCCTTGTACACACACAACTGCCTTGTACAAAACTGTCTTCTCCAAGGGTCCACCTTGCACTGGGGCTGTCACCTCATACCATGCACTATGACAAAACTCACTGCAAAACCCTGGGACGAGGAACTTGTGAGCATAGTTTTCACCAAAACCATATGCAGTTCTCTGGCTCAGGTGGGCATTGTGAGCCATTCCTTTGTAAGAAAGCAGCAAATGCACAATTCCCACTTTGAGAAGATGTGGGGGTTTTTTGGGTTTTTTTTTTTGCAACCAGTGTTCTAGTGTTCCCAGCAGACACAAATTGAAAAAAAAAAAAAAAAGCAGCAGGATCAGACTTCGGGTTATAATCCCTGTTGGCTACAGACTGTAACTCAAAATCCAGCTGACTCTCTCAAGCACATTAATTTGTCACTTTTCTTTTCAAGACATCACTATCCCAAACTGGGAAAACTCTCAGGTAAACTTGAAGCTTTCCATATGCCATCAAATTGAGGGATGTGTTGCCATAAGCCAACTTATTGGAGCAAACAAGACTCTCTTATTTATTTATTATTGTCCCTGGCCATCTGACATTTGCTCTTGTCCTATAACTTCAGGGCCAATATCATCCAAATCGGTCACCTGGAGAAGTTACAATGCTCAGTGGAACCATTGGCTGCGTAAACCCAGCAAAGCCCTCCCCCAAGGTTAAAGTAGGCAGAGCTCAGCCTGCTCCTAAATGAGATCTCATTGCAGCAACATCTGAACACTGGGATCTTGGCACATGCAGGATGCTCCTCTCTGTCTGGAGGAGATCATTCTGTTTTCACTACTGCATGAACTACCCTGAATGATTACTCACCTCCATCTGCCCCTGGTGACAATGAAGCTGTGCCCATGATGACGAGACGCAGTAGAAGAGTGACATCATTTGGCAATGCTCTTGCCTTACTGATATCTTTAGGAAATAGGTAGCTAAAGGCAGAACTAACTCATTTAATCTCACGCTCCCTGGGCACTTAAAAGCCAAACTGACTGCAATAGATGTGAGGGGTACATGGTGAAAGACACTAGCCAGGAAGGCTGCGGTCCTGGGTGCACAGAGGGGTCCTACATAAGTACTTAGCAAGAGCTGAACGTGTCCCTGTGTTTACAGCAGGTCATGTTACAATAACTGTGCAACTACTTGTACTTAGGGTAAGATCAAGCCCTGGCAAGCAAAGTGAAATAGTTGGAAGATATAAATCTTTTTGTTTTCCCAACAGTTTCTTGAAAACAATTCCCCCACCAACATATGAGATATAGCTGAGCTTATAGTCATATTAGGATACTCTTGCAAACTGGCAGTATGGAGAACAGGGCGAACAGGGAAAGACAAAAGCACAGGACATGAGGGATAAGAACAGTGAGATCACATACCTTCAGGGATGCACTGTCCAAGAACAAACTTATAACCCTTACAGCACTTTTTCCTGAAAAACAATAAAATAAATAAATGAATAAATAAATATATTTTCTAAAGGTTGGCACTGCCTTTAAAACAGTCATGAGCAGATTAGGTGTGGGATGAACCAAAAAAGATGAGAATCCTAAGCTTTGCAGTTGGAGGTATCTTAGCATTAAAGAATACAACATGGAAACCCACTACTCAGTCCTTGATGCATTTTAAATGATAGCACGTCCAGCCACCTGAGAATCCTGGGGCTGGGTACCCCCAGTGCATCCCAAGTAATTTCTGAAAACCCCAATCCTCTTGGGTTGAAAATATACAGCACACCTCAGTGCTGTCTATACACAGAACTCTGGTCATAATTTTCATGATACAGTGAAGGGTGTTCTCAAACATCTGTCATCACAATGTAAATTTGCAGGTGGTGGTAAGTCTCAGTGAGGAGAACATTCAAGATAAATCTTATCAGCCATTTCTCATCTTTTAATAAACCTGGAAGGTGATAAGAGAAATACACTGGATATTTCATCTGGAGCAAGGGTGAGTATCTCAGTCAGGCAGGGGAAACAAATGCATGGAAGAGGCAATAGTATGAGACATTTTTTATGTACGAACAAAGTGCTGAGAAATTAATGTTTCTTACACACTAGCCTGTAGTGACATTTAGGCATTCAGCTATATCTGCTTGTTTGCTTTCCAGGCAGCAAACCACAAAAAAGTTAGCAGGACTCCCAGCAACACTGAGGAGCCTTTACAAAGAGCTGTTTCCCTTTTTACCCTTAGAGTCACTCGCTGCAGGGACCTAGTGACCTTTGAAAGGTCTCAGGGTGGTGCTTACCAAGACTGCTGCAAGACAAGTAACATGCACCATTTGACCAAGTCTACATGAAAAAGGTGGAGACAGTGCAGAATTTTACAGATTCACAGTTTTTCATGCCTTACGGACATACTGAAATATCTGCAAAACTGGGAAGCCATCCATTTCGTCTTATCCTCTAGTTCAGTAACTGATGCAGAAGAGTGCTAAAGCCATGGCAGTCAATGACACAACACTCCCCTAAACAACACTCAGCCATCACAAATCATCATTATGTTGAATTTAAATCAACTATCAGTCGCAAGTGACACAAAACAAACAACGCCTTACTCCAAACTATGTAAAAACAAACTTTAGCTCCATATTTTACCCTCTTCTCAAGATTAGCTGGAATATAAATTATGCTTATTGAAGGCTAAGCATCTGAAGAGGAAGCCTTTCTTTGTTATGCAAACAGTGGCCCCTCATTAGACTTTTCTCCAAACACTGCTGTGAAGTTTTATCTACAAGACAAACAAATGCAGGAGGAATGAGTTCAAAGGTGCATCAGGGAGGCTGTTCATATACTGCAACCCATGCCAATGGCTTTCCAAGTGCACATTCATCTGTGGAAGAAGGGAGGCTAATAAAGGCTTGCTTGTGGCTGTGATTGAGAGGAAGATACAGCCTGGCTTGACAGAGGACTGGGAGATGGGAAAGAAGGGGAGGGCATCCTTGCCATGAGATGCATCCTTGCCATGACTTGTGGGGTTGCACCAGCCAGAACAAACCAGGAAGACGAAGCAGCAGTTTTCATCATTTCTACCCTTCTTCCTGGGAATATCCACCCAATTTTCAGGTTTAGGACTCCCATCGATGGAGTGGTTTGTGGCAGCAGATGCGAGTCAACACAGCCTGCTTCTGGTTAAGGTTTCATCTGCTGGGAACCTTACAGAAGCTCCCTCTCTCCTCTCAACTTGACCAGGGATGGCTTTTAGGTAGACTTGTCTGCCTTTCTGGATTCTCTTGATAGCCAAACCGCTTGTCCTAATCAAACCCTTCTTCCACAGCTACACATTGAGAACACACCATATGCTGAGCTACAGCCATTAAATACTGCCCTGGCATCCTGAAGCAAGCACAGCTCTGCACGGCCTTGCCAGGTCTTGCTCCAGTTAAAGGAACTGGAAAACTGTGCTGCCCTGGCAGATACCTAAGACCCTGCTGAAATCTGTAGCTTTAAATGCATTGTGCAACAATCAGTTCCATGGGGTAATAAGATGATTTTGAGAAATTAATTCCTAGTTTTCAGTCTCCCTTTTAATTTATGTTAAATCTTCCCATCATGAAAGCTCTAAATCACACTTTAAGATGTGTTTTAGAGGAGGGATGCCCTGCTTTCAGAATCACACTCCAGTTTTCCATATTCCCTTTAATTACACCATTCTGTATTAGTGCAGACCATATTCAACAGCAAGCTTCAACCATAAACATGATTTTGTCAGGGAAACTGCTACTTCAGGGCTAATGCACAGGAAATACAATATGACAATACCCACTTAGCTGAACATTAGATTGCGACCCTGGGATTCCTGAGTGCTTCATCTTTTTACATTCCTAATGAGAAATCCATCAAAATGATGGACACATAAGTTGATGATTAGCAAAGGCATCTTAATAGCAATACTCATTTTCAGACATTCTGCTCCAGGTTGACATGTCTAATCAACATCGCACAGCAGTGATCTTGTTGTACGTAGTGAGAGGTAAGAGGGGGTCCCCACTGATAATTTTAGTTACTGAATAGCTTTCAGCAAGGTGGTTGCTATGTGGCTCTACATGTGAACATGCATCAAATATGAACTTATACACGGCTGTGCGAGAAGATCAGCCATTAAAATCTGGATCTATAGAGAAATTAAGTTGATTTGTTAACTTTAAATCTGGTTTCCAAAAGCAGAAACTGCTGGCAGGCCTATGTGTAACAGCTTTTAACGGGGTGCTTCAGCTATTAAAAATATAGAAACTTCTGATTCTCATGCAATCTTCACTCAGGAACATGCACAAATCCAAATTCACAGAGGATTTTAGACCCCATGACTTTGATCACTGCAATGTCTAACTTTTGTGTTACCTTTAAGACAATCCTTAGCATTAGGGACTCTCTCAAAGCAAAGTCATCCATTTTTTTCCTGACTAGTAGCTGCAGGAGAAGCAGGGAGATGTTGTGCTCCCCTCTGCTCTGGGTTGAAGTGCTCTTGGATCACTGAATGTCAGAAGATGGGGTAATAAGCACATCTGTGGCAAACAATGGATCTGCCTTTGTTGCAGGCTTTTCTATCCCACCACTCTACAGACTGAGGGGAGCTAAGCTTTCTAGGAGCACCCCAATGTCCTATTGTCCATGTGCCCGCCCTGCTCATGACCCTCGCTCCATCTGCTACTGCTCCAATGCAGTAGCTGCTTGATAGCATCGCCCCAGACAGGCAGGACGAAAGGCAAGATGCAAGGAATGTGGCTTAATTAGGCCACCACTTTATTAAGTTAGCTTATCTGCAGCTATCAGCAGTAACTCATCCAGTGCAGACCATGTTTTTTTTCCCATAATTGTTTCCACCTGGTACAGGGTTGCTGTGGCTCCCAGCCTACCTCCTGTAGTGCATCATGACTGCAGTTGGCGATGGTGCTGGAAAGACCGGGGTATGTATTGGGAAAATACTTCTGCATGAGAGGTAAGGGAGTGATTTAGGGTCCTACAGCAGCTGAAATGCCTTGGAGATACAAACTATAATAGGATAAATATTCTAAGTGATAATTAACCCATATCTGTCTGCAGTAACATGTCAGTGACTTGGGACATGACAACAGCTGCAACTCTGAAATTTTATCACTAATTGAAAAAGATATGCAATGGCCATTAAATGATTGAAAAATGGGAAGGCAATGGGGAAATGCAAAGGGAAGGGAAAACCGAAAGTTTTATACTTGTTTCAGATGAACATAAAATGTTAAGGAAGCTCTTGCTAAGATGTCAAAAGGAGAAACTGAAGAGGCGATTCTAGGAAATACCTGCCTCCTAGGAGCAAAGCAGACACAGGGCACCCTGCACTGAATCAGAAAGTAAGTTCTTATGATAAAATATTACCCTTACTTTATCCCTGCAATGCTGGGGTTCAGGTAGAGTCATCCTCCCAGATGGCTCCATCCATCCAGTGATAATTCAAGCAGAAGTACTTTAACTCCCATTTATCAGGGGTAAGAGCACACACATGGACAGTTTCTATAGCTCAGCTAATGCCTGAGGTTATTTCAATGGAAGATGCAGCAGCTTCCTAAGTAGTCAGACAGGTCAGATACCACCCTCTCTGACACACTCCTTCTGATCTATGAATGTCAAAAGAATCACAGTTTAGGAGGCATGAGAGCTGCTGGACATTTTATGTGGTCCCAAATACATTAACACTAGTAGAAAATAACAATAACATAATCAGGCAAATGTATTTAATCAAAAAGCCAATTTCCTGTTGGGAAAAGACATAAAACAACTTTTAAACTGTATTTCTTCAGACAACATCATAACATGAACTCAGAAGAACTTGTGCCTTATCTTGAAGACCTGAGTCAGCAAAGGCCATGGCACGGCTATGTTTAATAGCACAAAGGGGTCTTTGTTAAAACGGCTCCTTATTGTGCCTGCTCAGAGCTTCTTCCTGAAGACCCTGACTTTGAGAAATACCCAGAGTGGTAAAAATGCAAAAGTTAAATGCAACATTTAAGTTACAAAACATAATTAGACAGCTATAAAATCAGCCCAACAAGGTACCTTATAAAACCAAAACAACCCTTGTTTTTCTTATATTCTATATACAATTAAAATGGGGGCAAGGTCTGTCTGCTAAAGCATGCACAGACAAAGACCAACTGCAGCACAAGCATATTAAGGAAGCAGCTCGGTAGCTGTGCAGTTTTGTTGTAATTCACATGAAGATTTATGGCAACATGGTGTAAAACTAAATACACTATTTTTGTTTGCCTTTCTGTGGGATACATACCGAAATCTTGAGTAAGAGAGGACAGCTTCCCTGCAGACACTTGCTCAGCATACACTTTGCCATGATTTCCTGACTTAGTCCTTTTTCACAGTTTTGTAAAGAGATAATTTATGTCCACATTGGGTGTAACACAAGGTCCAAGGCAGCCTGAGCCCTCCCAGTCACTGTCCCAGCTGAGAATGAATAATAGAGACAGGATGGTGCATGCCTTTTACTGCTTAGGAAATGATGCAGCATGTATGACTGAGTACATATATGTACACTTCTTTATTTCTTTTAACTGTCTGAATAAAGCCAGATTTACTGAACAAGCACATAGAGCCATCCCTCAGCAGCAAAGCTGGAACTCAGGCCTCTGACAGGAAATCACTGCATCTTACTACTTGATTTTTCTGCGATTAATCCCTGAGTCTAAGCCATGGTTCTTGTCAGCTTTTTAAGTCAAACAAATTTACCCATATATAATGGTTTCCTTTTTCTCATGAAAAGCCTTGCTATCTGCTCTTTTGCTGAGCTCTGGTTATTAAGACAGATAACAGAAATGAAATCCCATTGCTAATGGGAAGATTTTGACAGGATTCACAGTTCCTGGGCTCCACTTCTGTGAAAACAAGCCAGAGACCAGATCCTCCCCTGGCAAAAGTCACATACCTCTGTTGACTCTGGGGAACCATGCCAGTGCTTACCCAGGATGACTCTGGCCAATGCTCTTGAAAGCTCTCAGACACACTCCTTGGCAGCTCCTTACTGTAATGTATTGTTAACTGACTCTTCCTCTCCTCAAATTGATGTTTCATGTCATCTTTTTATGGTCAAAGTGAGTTTTATGGCACTGGAGTATAAACTGTGGTTCCTTCTTCTCAGAAGGGACCTTTCAAATGATGATTTGCAGCCCCAGTATTTATAAATGTGTGAAGATTCTTCCTCTAAAAAAAGACCTCAAAGGGTGCAAGAAACCCTCCACCCTGCATAGGTATTGTTGGGGCTTGTCGTGCTGACCTGCATGAAACTGTAGAATACACAAAAAGCAAAAATTCACACGTCGGGGATATTTAACCACCAAAAACATCTGTCCTAATTCCTTTTTTGTAGCAGTCTGTGGGCCCCTGTTCTACATGGACATGGTGCAGGACATCTCACCATAACAAGGTTTGTGGTTTCATTTAAGTAAATCAGGTGCAATGAGGTGTTTAAACAAAATCAGGACAGGCAGACCTCTTCCCCAACTCATCCCCCAGTGTCAGTAGATCAGCAGTCCCAGGAGAATACCACCTTTGGACTATTTTAGGACTTTTGGGATGCAGAAAAGGGGGTTGGTGTGAAAACCTTGCCAGAATCCCCACAAGAAAAAAAAAGAGCTCATGAGCTGCTATTTGCCAGAGGAAGAAGTGGCAACTAAAACTCAGCTTTTTGGGTCTCTTCTGGGCAGAGTACAGATTTCTAGAAATCTTTCCTGTGATCCTTCCTTCCAATGTGTAATGAAAGAAAAAGGTCATCTTCAGATTTCCACATGAAATATACAGACTAGGGCTTCACATTTTTGGGGAAGCTGTAACACTGCTACAGGAGCACAACTAATGTTGACCCTTGTCAGTCCTTTGACCAACCAGAGTCCTGGTGCTGCATACATACTGACAAAACACAGACTAATCAGCGCTTTTTTCTGTAGCACAGACCAACTGGTGGCACTGGTAACCATCAGTGGTTACTATCTCACTTAGCATACCAAGGTCCAAAAAAGACTAAGTAAAAATTCACATGTAAATATTCTCTAAGTAAAGAAGGAAACTCTAAAAAGGAAACTATTGCACAACTTTGAAAAGGTAATTACATCTGCTGTCACTGGAAATGCCATTTGTTGTGTATTTCACACGCATGTGAATGTTATCCTCAAAATCACATATGCAGTTCCGTCAGTCCGTGACTGTACCTTCTTCCCCTCTTTCTTGGATCTGTATTTCTTCTTCTTCTGGTTTTTTTATTTTTTTCTTAGTGCAAGGGAATGCTCATGTAGTTTATTACTAGACAGCATGTCAAAAATAGTGGAATGATTAAATAAAAGACTTTTGACTGTTCTCATCTGCTTAGTCTCAGCTGCATATATATGCTGTCAGCTTTGTCTTGCTCTCTCTTCTTACAAATTTCTTTTCTTTTCTGGCACTGTACCAAGAAAATTATTTTGTTTAGTTTTGCAGGTGAAGTTGGTATGGCTTTTGCAGAACCAAAGTAATGTTTGACAGGTGTGAAATTTGAAAGGAAATAAAAAACTGATTTCACACAAAGATAGCACTTTTTGCCTTTATTACACAGTTTAATGTGATGTATAATGCATTCTCATAAATACATTGCCATTTCTAAGAGCAAGTAGAATTCTAATTCTCAATTGAAGCGATCCAAGCTTGAGACTATTTCAAAACAACTCACTGCTTTGAGATTTAAAGTCCAAAAAGCAAGCAAAAATCTTTTTTCCACCACCTCTAACTTCCAATTAGAAGACTGCAAGCCAAATTTCCTTCCAAGTCTGTAAATAGTATGTCTTGCTGACGGCACACATTCAACTATTTATCCAACCCAAGGTGAGCCAGAGTACAGGACTAATGACAGCACATCTGTCCTCTCTCTTGGATTTTTTAAACTTCCATGACTCTTCATTTTGTAGCTCAAATTTCCTACCAAATATCCATGTGAGATAGAGAGTAATAAATTCTGTTTCAGTATGGAGGGCAGAGCCAGAGCAGTGCTGCAAGGAGATGCACTCACTTGCTGGCTGCTGTACTGGTGCTCAGTCACTGGAGTCAAACAGCAATAAAATGCTGGCAAGCTCCTAGACTTACTGAATTCAGTCCAATACAACTCCATTTATATAGCATCTTTCATCAAGGAGATCACAAAAATGCTACATAAGCAATGCCTAAGGAACTCCTTTTGATAAACAATAGAAGGCAAGTGTCTTTTCTGCAATGCATGCACAGAGAAACACATCATAGAAACTATGGAAGGAAGTCAGATTTCTAAAACTACTTCTCCATACAGGACATAAACACCAATTAACCTTCAGAGACAAGCTGGTAACTTAGTCTACGTTTACTAAGGGGTAAGGGCCTGATCCTGATTCTGCAGAAATCCCATGCCAGGTTGGGAACAGGCTTGGACCAAGGCTCAGGATGAGCGGTGAGTACCTGATCAGTTCTGAGGATGTGCTACAATTGAACATCTTGGAAGAATAGCTTCAAACAATGACTTATGCCATTAATTTAATCAAGTCTGGCTGACATTTGTCACTGGAAACTGTTACAAACCTCTTCCTCATGTTGATGGATTTGGGAGTTGACACTACTCCTGCTCTTGTACTCCTGACACGGGCACACCATCCATCTATAATCTAGGCCATACATCTACACCCTAGACATAGATATTTTTGTCCAAATATTTTACAGATATTTTAACTTGTGATGGCTCTTGAAATTCAACCCCACGAAGAAAGCAAGCAAATAAGTCCAACCAGGATAATGCTTCTGATTTAAATAGTATAGAAGTGTGGAGAAACAGATGTGTTTTTAGGAAAGTCAATTAGCATGGAAAAATAATTGAAGATAAAATAATTGTTCTCTATGCTGGCCACTTGCAATGTCCAGATGACACCTTGGTTTCCAGCACTGAGTTGGAAACTAACAGGCAGTATAAGAAAGATGTCTGTTTTGGATACGCTGTCTCTCTGGTGTGGAAAACTCATATTGAAAGGAAAAGACACCATGGAGATTTATGTGAATTATCCCAGATTAATGAGAAACTAGGCACTCTGCCTACACCATTTATAGATATAGTGCATAAAATGGCTTCTGTCTTCTGAGCACACCCTTTATAAGTGCAAAAGCCTTAGTGATCTAATTTTATACCTCATGAACCACATAAGGTTGCTTAACAGCCACTTATGCTTAAGGATTTTTATCCTTCCAGGACTGGTTTAAAGTCATCAGGGCATGACCCTGCTTCAGTGCAGCCAAGAGAATGTTTCAAGTCAAGGTTCCAACCATTCTATAAGTAGCAGAAATAAATCCTAGACACCCCCCACCCAATTTTAGAAAAGTAGATTCAGAGCATAAATTTTTGTTGCAAGGGACTTTTGGAAATCATCTGATCTGAGCACACCTGACAGCAGAGTTAACTGCTCAGAGACTCACCCAGATGATTTTTTAATGTCTTCAGGGATGGAGATAGCCACGCTTCTCTGGGGCCATCTTTCAATGCTTAACCACTTCACTGTTCACTTCCCCCCTGTATATCTACGTTAAGTGTCCCTCCTGCAACTTGCAGATCTTGTCTCACATCCTATTGGTGTGCACCTATAATGAAGGCCTGTATTTCCCTTCTCTATAGCTCCTCATTAGATGGTTGGAGACACCAATTCAATTTGCCCCACACAGTGTAAATACAACTGCCTGGGGCTCTTCATGAATATGATGCTCTTCAGCCCCTAAGGAGCATCTTAGCTCCAATTTGTTCATAAATGTACAAAACAGTAGATAACCAAATAAAAAAGTACTAACTAGCAAATATTCTTTGAAGATTATTAAATAAATGGGAAATAAACATAGAAACAATCAAACCAAACAAAAAATATTTCACTAAATTGCAACAGAATTGCAGCTTTGCCTCCTCTCACTGTCTACTCTCCCTCCTTCCTTCCTTCTTTCCATTTTCATAATAGAATTTTAAAAGGAGAAAAACCGAAAAAGGCAGTAAATCTTGAATGAAATACAAACAATTTGCTATTTGTCATGACAGTATTTTCAAACAAAAGAGTTGGCCAGCTTTGATTGCTATCTAAGCATCAAGACTGTGCTAAAATTGTGCTCCTAATATGTTTTCAACATCAATGGAAGCAATGGAATTAACTTCTTAATGTAAGCCCTTGGAAATGTCTATAAAGACACTAAAAAAAGATATTGTTTCAAGAGTGTTTCACTGATCCAGATGTTTCTCTCCTTCTCTCTGTTTTATTTTTCCCAGTAAAAGCTGAAATTGCCTACTAAGTATACAGACTTAATGAATTGGACAATTAAAGAAATAATTCTTAACATAACATGTTCACAAGCCAGATCCATGTTTACTGTCCACAGAGATGATAGCAAAATATTCTCTATATACAAAGCAGTCTCTGTTAGGACAGAATCTGTCTCCATGAACTGCCTCTAGCATACGGAAAACATTAATTTTTAAAACAATGCAGTACAAAAGTTTGTTGAATTAGGTAGTGATGCTGTATCATGGCTCCAATACTAAGGATTATTTTTAGAGCTGCACATCTGCAGGTTATTTGTTGGGAGGTAGAGTAGATGGAGTAAATCCTGAAACAATTCGCTAAGCAGACAAGCATCACTGGAACGAGCTGTTATTTATATGGAGTTACTAGAAGACTTGGTATCTGGGATGCAGCAGTGGTATCCGCAGTGTCTGGGTAGCTGCAGTTGTGCTTAGACTGCACTCAGTGGATGGTTCACAAACCAGCTTTTTGATGTGACAATTAGCTTCTCTGCTAAAAATGGCAGGAGGAGGAATGCCATTGGCCAGTGAAAAGGCTGCTGTGATTTTAGCATGGAGTGCACCAGACTGACCGAGCCCACTCAAAGTCCATGCATCCCACTCTTTAATTTGTGAGCAAATGGGTGGCACAAGGCCAGTTTTAAAAATAAAAAGCAAAGCTCTTTTTATAAACTTCCTTCCATTTCCCCACTGTGTTGTGTCCCACACAGAGCTCAACTTTCAAGCCAGACAGAGCCTGAACTTGGTGTCAATTGCCTGTTAGACAAGTACTAATTGCAGGAGCAACCGCACTGTGTCCTAACCAAGCAAACCACAGCCCCAGCCCCCCTGGAAAGCCCATTTCCTATTGCCTAACTTAACAGAGCTGGCACTGGCTGCTGCTCCTCTCTCCACCCTGCTGCTGGAAGATGGTTTTAGCCCTAAATAACCTACTGAGGTTGAACACAAGACTTTTATGAGAAGCTGAAATGCTATCAAGTCAACTCAACCCCCAAATTCATGTTATGTGCTTGCTACTTGCAGACATGCTCCAGCTGAAAGCAAGCCTCTGCTCCATTCTCAGCCACACTCTAAACCACTACCTCAAAACTAGAGATGGGCTTTGCTGCTAGGCATGATGCCTGGGCAGTCCAAAGTTGGATCAAAAGGTACTTCACTTTGGCCAGCTACAAAACACTGAGAGTGAAGGGGTGGAAAAGTGAACCTGCAGTGAGGCAGCCCTTGCTGCAGGGATGGAGACCTGAGGGCAAAAACCTCTGGGACATGCAAGGGAGCTAAGTACCAAAGCCACAATCCCAGACCTGGGCTCCCTCATCCTCAGGTGGCTGGTGAACATGTGGTCCTGAGCTGGTGGGGATTACTTGTGTTGAATGCATAGGGAGTCTCAAGCGTGCTGACTTATGGGGGGAAACTTGCCCACCTTCTCATGCTGCTACTTGATGCTGGAAAATAACCACACCAATCCACTAATTCCACCCATCTTTTAAAAAAATTAAACATTCATCTAAAACAGATCTCCCTTGAAAAAAGAAAACTGCACAGTCAGGATCTGTGACCCTGCCAAGATTATGCTGCCTGGGAAGAGAGCATAAGCTTTATTCTCAATTTACCTATTAAGAAATAATTATTTCACATAACGAACCAGAGCACATAAATTTTAGGCTTTTGGCCCACTGTGTAATATTATTTTAATTTTTTTCTTTTTTAAAGGAAAGAAATAGTTGAAGTTGCAAAGAAATTCTCTGTGAAGTTGAAAATGGACGCAGCATTCTTGTTGTGGTTTAAACTGTGGGGTGTGCCACAAGGCATGGCTGTTCTGTCCTTCAGAAGTAGGTGCACGTCCTCATTGGGGAAATACCTGAGAAAATACCCATTATGTGCATTTGTAAAGCGCTTGGGGATGAAGGTATTTTACATCTAGAAGTTATTACCAACAAGTAACTGGAAGGTTTATGGACGGTCATGTGGCCCATATAAATGGTCATTTAAAACTTTGCATTACAGTGCACTTTGTCTTGGGTAGTTGCTTTGTTTGGGGCTATTTTACTTCATCTAAAAAGAGAGGTTCCATTGCTCTTTTGTGCTCATTTCCCCCTTACAATTTGCCTAATTTTACTGTTTGATTGAGGCCTTTGCAAAATAACAAGTGATGCTTCTAGCTGCTAGAGAGATTTTATTTTCCCCTTTCATTCTTGCCTCGTGGCTTGCAGTATTGTGTGACTGCCCTTGTATTAATTATGAATCACAACTGAAACAGAGTAGTGTTTTCAGAGACTAGTGCTTACACACACACACACACATCAAATGTATGTTACTATACCCCTTCCTAAAACCAGTGCAGATTGGGGATGACTCTGCTGGAACTGGTGGAACAGTTCTGATTACAAGCAGTAATTCAGAGCTGTGATTACTGAAGTGACTCTGGAGTTTGAAGCATCCAAATGGGCTTAAAGTTTGGACTTAGAAGCAAAAAGAAAGAAAAGTGAAGCCAAAGTGAGATCAAAGTTCCTGACCAATTTACCCAGAAGACAGTATAGAGTATAAAAATGTAGTGCTGTTGCCTAGGGTTAACACCACTTCTTGAAGGCATGCATGGAGGATTATTGGCTTCAGAACTTTCCAGCCTGCCTCTTCAGGCAATCTGTATGAGCTCAGCTGTACAGAATCAGATGTTTTCCTTATGTCAGACCCTGTTTGTCTTTATGAATGCCCCCTGGTTTTCATCATTTCATCAGGTTTCCCTTCCCTGCAGATCACCCTGGACAGCCATGCTGTGTACCAGCCCAGTCATGTCATTCAGTGATTTCATCTGCCTCTGCAAGGTCTTTTCAATTAACTTGCAAACATTTATTTTTTTCTGCTGATCAGGTTTTGCTCTGCCTGCCTTATTTCCACAAGCCACAGTGAAGGCAAATATTCTTCTGAGTCTCAGTTCCAAAATGTGCTTGTTGCTGGTCATATGCACATTTGCTTGTGGAAACACAACTCTCCTCATCATTCTGCGATGTGCTTTCAGCATTGCATTCACAATGTCACTTTTTTTGTACGCTAATTTTGGTGCCTCTTCAGAAACCCTTTCTGAACAGCTCAGACTGTTTCTTGACAACATTCAGTGGTATGTTTCCTGTTCTGCCTTTACCTTTAGCACAATTAAGGTATTAGAGTATGAATTTACTGTAATGTCTGCTGATACCTAGGAAATATAGGGAAGGCTGGGTCCTCAGGGAAGGACCTGAACCTGCCTGTACAGCCCTCACTGGGACTGCACCATAAACTTGACAAATTTGGTGTTGTTAACACAAAGGTTAAACAACTATTACATCACATACATTCACTGCTGCTACTGTTTTGTTTTCTCTACAGTATTTTTATAGCATTTTCATGTCACAGCATTTGTGGCTGAGGGATCATTTTCCTCCAGGATGTCTTCACGGGCACAAGGGACATCTTCTTGTGCCAGGGGAGCAATCTGGATCATTTGTAAAGGGAAGATCTCTTGTCTTCAGTGAGATGAATCTTAAGAGTGCACTGCAATGGGCTGCCAAATGGTCTCATCTGTCTCAGCCATAGCAACTGCATCACTATCTCAGCGTCATTTACTCTTTTTTGACAGTAGTTATAGAAGTATCAACTGAATGTGATGTACCTTGGGCTCTTAAAATCTTTTCTCCAAATAAAATGAGTAACAGCACTATGAGCTCTTGTAGCAGACAAGCTATAGCTGTAGCCTTGGCCAGTGGCAGGACAGGGTCCTATCCCTTGCGGGAAGCACTGGTGGATGATCAGCTGCCCAGGATGAATGACAACTCTGATCCTTGGCAAGAGTTGCCACCTTCACCTAAAACTAACAACTTGAGAATGTTTGGGTGATTTCTTCCTATTGACTTAAATGATCCTCTAAGGTGCTTCATGCTGTAACCATCATTACTAGAGTCCCAGATATTTTCAACTTGATGCTGTTCTTAAACAAGTATAATTTAGAGTGACTGCTAAGGAGGCCTAGAAGATAAAGGAATAGTGCATTTTTTTCTGACTATCTTGTCAAGACTGGTGAGACTGTGGGTGGCAGTCACTTTGGCTCTCCTTGAGTTAATTTTAGCTCTCCCTGTAGAATGGATATTGTCTCTAGAAGGTGATGTCACTGGTAAACAGATTGTACATTCAAGGCATCAGTCCATGTTAGCCTTTAGAAACAATGATAAATCTGCATACGAAGCTAAATCAGTATCAGCGAAGACAAGATTAGCATTGCAAGCTTCATACCTCTTTTCCTCTCAGAACATACGTTTAGTGTTAAATGGGTCTGCTTTTACATTCCCACCAATTGATTTACATGTAATACCTGTGTGTTGTCTTTCAGCCCACTCCACAGTTCACACTAATAAACTTTTGTGGAGGTAATCTTTCATGGAGAATAAAAAAGCTATATTTGTCTTTCCTACTCTGCTCACAAGTTGGTTTTTATTCCCAAAAGACTCCAGGGAAGAAAACCCAACATTTTTATAGCCTGAGATACGAATCTGATTCTACAAAGTTGTTTGAAAGTGCTATATTATATCTGGCACACTCCACTATATTTGGAATAAAGGTTTGGCAGGCAGTGGATAGCAGAATCTTCCAAACCCATGTGTGGAAACTCCAAATTGAAATGAGAATCATACACATTACTTGAGAAATTTAACCTCTTAGTTTGCATGCTATTCCCCCACTTTCCTACATAATGAAGTACTTGTTCATCACTGTTATAACCCAATGGGCATAGTTTGGATTATAATCTCATCATCTGCATTATTTACATTCCCAAACATGGAAACTCAGCCATATGTCTGACTTATCTCCAAGGCACTGACTTTGGGCATATGGTCTTTATTTAAAGGAACCACAATACTAACAGAAATCCAATATCTGTTATCTAGTACAACTGCAGAGTAAGTCAGAATAAATTTATCTTGGTCTTTTTATTGTTGCCCACACAGACACTTCTGTGGATTAATAATAATAAATTATAAAATATTTAAAGAATAAAAAAGAAATGAAAGGTAAGGTAGGATGTTAGGCAGAGCACTTAATTACAGGTGAACTCTGCAGATTGCGTTATGAACATAAGAAAAATATTCCGCCCTGAGTAACATGGAGGTATTGAAGCAATTCACATTATAGTGATGCTGAGAAAACTCAGTGCCAGGACACTAAGTCATCCTGTGCCCACATTTCTGTTCATTCTTTGAAGGACCCAGAAAAATCCACAGCATTTGTGCTCAGCAGTAATAAACATCATCATGTACAGTGGTGAGGTCCATAACCTGAAAAGACCAATACTCTCTCCTGCTTGCATGTAGAGCTTGTAGTTTCCTCTGGAAAGTCATATAGTGTTTTCTGGCACCCTCCTCCACCCCCCTCCTTGAAATAAAAAGTACACTTTCATTTAGAAATGTGTCATATTACTTGTTTTCCTCTGACTTGAATTTCTTTGCCTTTCCACACATCTAATTAGTACTGGTACTAGTAGTAATAATACGCTTTCACTTCCATGATGTTAACCACTGGAGTACAAGAGCTGCAAATAGAAATTTAAGTTCAACACAAAGAGATCTTCAAGAAAATTGATAGTTCCTTGCTTAGATTTCTTAGAATTCTCACTTAGATAATTCCTTAGTTTCACCATCAAATGCATTTTAAAGCCACAACTACGACAAGGTATGGAAGGCACATACATATGGACCAGGACAGCTCCCCACATTAGCACAGTGTGTGAATGCAGGATATTCAATCCCACCACTTCTATTATGATGAATATATGATTTTTAAGTACCTGAATTTTGTCTCCAATTCACTCTGCCAATGTGCACGGCAAGGGGCCCAATTGAGCACAGGTCACTCTGTACTCAGCAGAGGACAGATAGTTCCAGAGAGCAGCTCAGCCTGCAATGGCATGACAAATCTCCTAACTCCAGAGCCTTGATTAAGTGATAAAGGTTGGTAGGGAAAACCTGGGTTTTAATGTCCAATGTTCAGCAGGTTTATCTGATTTTTTAAAAAAAACTTTTGCACAGCTTTGCTGCTATGGGACATGGTAAAAGGGTCAAAAAACAAGGTTGCCTCCTTGCTCACTCTGCTGTTAGTCTCCAGGCACAACCCGCAGCCATCCTCCTATGAGGGGGTGAGCAGACACTGTGGAGATATTTCTTGAGGAGACCACCCCAGCACCCCCATGCATCGCCATGAGTGGGAAGTTGGGTGCATGCCTGTGGTTTGACAGCCAAGTGTTGTGAACTGAGAGCTCCTAGAGAGAGGGGGTGGCCTTCAGGGAGTGCTTAGGGGAACTCTGTTTGCAGAGCTGCAGACAAGGGCAGCCACCCCCTCAGCTCTGTAGCTCTAGTGACTCTCTCTGCAGATTAAGCTGTTTTGTAAGGCAGGGAGATGTTGCAACACTAAAAATTCACTGCATTTGGAGTGCTCACGAAACCTTCCAGAAACAGAACTAGAAAAAAAATCCCAGACTACAATCATGTAAGTAAACGATGAATCATAACAGAGAACCACAGAAGTCCAGTGAAAACTATGCTGGCATGTGGTTAGCACTGACCTTTCTTAATTTGTGAGTGCTAAACACTTGGTATGTTCACAAGGTCACTCTTGTGTGCAATAGTGATGCTATTGATCACTGTTTCCAACACACCAAATTCCATTTCAGCACTCCTTGAAGCTGTCAGAGATTATATTTATCACCTTGTACTTTTCCAGTTAATGTCCAACCTCTGCTTTATCTGCCAGAGTGTTTTAACAGATGCAGTCCTGAGGAAGATGCAGCCAGAGCATCACTATGTGACACAATGGACTGCCAAAGCAGCTCAGTGCCAGTCCAGGGAGCACTGCTGGATGTCTAATGTTGGACAACTGTAAAACACAGACTGGGGTGAAAAATCAAGGGAATGAGCACTCCAATCTCTAGGTCCATAGAGTTCCTGCATCAGTATCATAGTCCCTGACTTAACCCCTTTGAGGAGTCGGTTGAGGATGCCCCACCACTGAGTGTGGACCCTGACTTGCCCAATAGTCCTCCAACAGCTTGTACCAGGAAGCTCCAGCCACTCCCCATGTTCATCACCAGGTGGCACAGATCCTGTCCTCACTGGCACACAACTTGAATCTCTGAATTTTTATTAATTCAATTCACTCCTGACATGGTATCATGCAGTAGTGTTCAAAGATGTCCAAGGCAGTGCTAGCGTGGGCTTAGCACTTGGATGGCTGCTTGCACCCATAGTTTTGCCTAGGAATTGTTCTGTGTTGATATATACTCCTGTCCTTTGACTTTAGGGATAAAACATGAATAATTAGACTTTTATTGCCCACTCAGATGTCACCAGAATTGCACTGAAGTAGCCACTGTGATCAGTTCTCATCAAGGAATGATCTTTCAAGTGAATGCTGCTGGGGACTGGTAAAAGTGACAGATGATTGTACTTAAGGGGCAAGCTTGGTAGCTTTACATCGTCATATTTTACCTGCATGATGCAAAACTATTATGGAGACCAACAGAAGCTTGAATGCATCCACACAACTGTCGAGGTGCTACCTGGCCCTATCACCACTGTCCTCTACAGAAGGATGGGCAGGACCTACTCAACCTTCTACAAGCAATGGAACAGTTATGAGAACATGCAAGATCTTATAAAAATGATAAATTCATTTTCTACAGATAAAGTTCAGTAAGCTTAACACTGCTGCCTACAAAAACACCAACTGCTCAGTTTCTGACTGGGATTTAGCTGCTGTGTTTTGACAGTGATGGCAAAGAATAGCAAAATGGTCAAGACAGCTCTTATTAGAGCTGGGCAGTAAACTACATGCTTTGCTCCATACACAAAGAAATGTTTATAATCTGTTGCCAAAAAACACAGTGCCCTGGTGTTTCCTTGGGCTTGCTTTTCATTTCCACAGCCACTGAAGAGGCTGTTATCCTCAGGAAGTCTCTTTTAGAATAAACAGTTCTTTATGTTCATTATCATAATTCCCAAAGAAATGGCTGGAGGTAGCTAATTAGCAATTAAGCATGACTGATCAGGCTGCCTGGAAGTGCCAGGCTGGATGCAGCTGATCTGCAAGTGGATCTTCCAGGTTGAAGAACCATAGCAAACCTTGTGACTCTTCCTCCAGCCTTGAGGACACTCAGTTTTTGAGCTATGGAATTTCTTCTTCTTTTTTTTTTTTTTGAGATAACAAACAGTTCACTGGAATGAGAGTATAACAATCCTAAGAAAAGTACTGTTTCACAAAATGGCTAATTTTAAGAAAAAAAAAGAAAGTAAGAACCTGAGAGCCAAAGTGTTTCAATTCCTCAATGAGATGCAGTGTTTACAGATCAAAATTGACCAACTGCTTCTTAAAGGCAAAATGGAGATTCCAAACCTCCAAGCCCAACGTTTTGGAAGAAGTCTAAATTGCATTGCTTGATTAGTTTTCCATTTCAGCCTTTGAACCTCAGTTAGTCCTTGCTTCAATCTCATCCCTGGGATGATGGTACGGCCAGCTGGCCTCAGTGGCTCGAAGCAGGTCACCACCACCATGCAGCCAGAAGCATAGTGATTCTCATAGCCCTCCCCAGCTCCACAGGCCATGAGCTCTGGCGCAAGACTGCAGCTAGGCTCAGCTACGAGGGCTGGGGACTTGCACCCACCATCACCCAGCTCATCCCTCTCCTCTCAATACAGCAGGAGGCCTGGGACCAGAGGCTGTGGTCCATCATTCAACCAGCGAGGGGAAAACAGATCTGATAAGCAACCCTCCTCAGAGCAGACCTGGTTTATATCCAAGCAAGACACAGCATTTTTCCAGTGACGTAGTTATGCACTTTGCCAGTGGCACAAATTTTTGATTCAGCTTAATGCCTTCAACCTAGGTTTAGCTCAGCTCCTACTAATAGGGGTTAATCTCCTCTCATCAACACAGCTTATTAAAAGATCACAGTAATCCTTCTGTGGGTTCAACATCTACAAGTTAAAAATGTCTTAATGTACTCAAAGCAATGGTAAATTAAAAAAAAAAATGTACTCACACTGTGACCTATCTGTAAGCTAGAGGCTGGATTTTGTTCTACTGGTTTTAGTACCTAAAATAGCTGTTTGCTAAGATACAACTTGATTGCTGTCTGATGTTTCGTAACAGGCACAGAGAATGTCTCACTTTTGTAATATCTAAGGTTTCAAAGTCCCACAAAGACAGTCTTCCAGTTCCCACTGGCCTGCAGGAAATGATTGTAGCCCATGAGAGTGAATCAAAACAGTGCATTTTTATCAAATCTCATTAAAGTTATTTTTTCCATTACCAATTTCTACCCCCAAGTTATTATTTACTTATACATTCTTTGCTACTTAGAAACACAGGAGGGGAGGATAAATACATCAGCCAGCAATGCACTGAGGATCATCTCTGGAAACACTAATGGCTTCTCATTCAACAAACATATTTTGATGTAGGCATGTCTAGTTCAGACAAGGAAGCTGAGAGAATGTCATCATTTTGCGTGAAAACACACAGAGATGGCCAAAACCATAACACAATGGGATCATCAATGAAGTTAAAACCACAACCATCGCTGTAGTGCTGGACTGCATGCTATACACGGTGCCCTAGAGACCAGCCTGTCCTGGGCTCAGCAGGGCTTTCAAATAGTTGGGCTTTTTATATAGGAATTGCATCCAGACTTCTCCCACATCCTCAGAGGTTGGGTTAGCCAACGTACATTGGATGCAGAGGGAGAGATTTTCAACTCCATCAAGCAGAACATGTGCTGGATGGTCCTGCCTGCCTTCCCCACCTCAGCCTTCTTGGAGTTGTTCTTGCAGGCCAGCAGGTAGAAAGAAAACTGAGGAAATAAGGCCTGACATGGATTCTCACTGAAAGAGGGGAAATAATAAAAAAACAACATTTAGGTTTCCTGTTGAATTGAAAGTAGGGGAGCACATCCAACATGAGCTGAAAAGGCAGGTCTTGATCAGCACGGAAATTGAGCACCTCCTTCCTGCATGATAACATAAGGGAACTGGAAGGCATTAATCCATTTTTTCTGCTCCAGCATTCACAATGGATGTAAAAAAAGATGGCACAGCCTTCCAAAATCAGGACAGCAATGAGGCAGCCCAGCAGTTAGGGTGGCACTCAAGAGCTGCTCCCTTGTCACAGTGATCCATAGCCCCTGCCACTGATGTGTTTGGAGCCAGCAGTCCCACTCTCAGTCAGCACAGAGGGCTGTCTTACGAGGATGCCCAAATAACTGGGCAGGGCCTGTGAACAACTTTCTCATCCCTCTGCTGAATTCTTGTATTGCACAGGAACATCACGCTCCAGTAACTGACTCCACTGGGATCCACAAACATGTTACAGAGTTGAACAACCTATAACCCACCAACATGTGAGTAGATGAAAGAGAGTCCCAGGATCTACAGCTCTGTGACTAAGTCCCTGAAGACAGCTCTAGAACTGAAATGAATTGCATCCCCAGCTCCAAAGAAGCTTGTGAGAGGGACTTGTGTACAGGCACTCTCTGCAGGAAAACTTCAGAGGTAAGAAGTCTGGAGAAAGGGAAAGAGATGTTCAAAAGCATGGAACACTACCGGAAAGGAAACTTCCAAACAACGCAATGTCTTTTCAGTGGAAAGAAAAAAGGTACAGCGAAAGGGAGGTGGAACAGAAGATTGAAACTGAAGAACGGGGGAGCAGGCAGATAAGGAGGAGTGCTGTGCTGTGTCTCCCCTTGTCAAATTCAGAGAAGACCCAAAGAAACAATGAGACAGCAGACTTAAATAAACCAGATAACAAGTACTTTTTCATGCAACACTAACTGCAATATTTAGGGTGAGGTGGAGGTTAAAGGATTAAGAATGTTCACACTGGACTCAGTCAAATTCATAAGGACTAGCTCTGGATGAGCACCACTGGCAAAAAACCTGTCTGTCCCCATTGGCACAGGCAGGCTGCAGACAGGAGGTAGGTACAGTATAAGTCCTCCCAGTAGTGCTTTTGTGCTGCGATCTGCCAGCTTTTTATCTAAACTTGCACTTAGACATCCACTGATGTGCTATCTTAGCCCCTTAGAAACTCTATCAGCCAAGTGCTGGTGGCCCTAAGCTGCACAGTCTACTTTGATTTACTTTGAAGCTCCTGCTGCAAATGGGAATGTTGAGCAAGAGCAGCTTCATCTCAGCCTGGCCAGCTACCTGCGCTAGTTTGAAGGCAAGATAAAGCAGCCCCCAAGTGTTATGACATGAACTCTTTTAGCAAAAATTAAGCAGAGAGACCCTGTTTACAAGAACTGCTTGTTTACAATAACTATTGTTTACAATAACTGCTTTACAAGAACAAGACCCAAATCTGAAAGGAAAACCACATGGCTGTAATCTCTTCCCTGTGGAAGGAGTAGTAATTCCAATGTCACCCAACAAGCTAAATGGTCTCCTCTAACCAAATGAAGATTACAACTGCATTCCTGGATCATACTGACTTGACGAGCAGTCTGAAGTATGGGGAGGGGAAAATGCCCCCCCACTTACTGCATTACATGTCCCTGGCACAGCCAGACAAAAGGTTATGGATCAGCTCAGTTAGTTTACAGAACAACTCAAATTATTTTCCTGGAATGAAACATTGATGTGAACATTTCCAGTGGGGATGGATACCAGTCTGCTTCTACTGCCTCATTGTCAACAGGTAATTTGTCAAGTATACAATGAGATTCACTGCAATTCATAATTCAGCCTATAGATGCAAAATAAATGTGGCTAGGATACTGTTGAAGTATTGATTTTGCCTGCAGATGTTTCATGGAAAGGCTGGACTTTGGTTTGTAATTCATCTCAGCTGAATGGTGGGCTATGTTTTGATTTCTCTGAACAATTGTGCAAAGTGGGGCTCACAGTGGGCCACTATGTGCCTACGTAGATGCATATGGACAGACAGATATATGAACTGGCACTTCTATAAGCAACAAGACTTCATACCAGGGCTTTTAATGCCTTCCAGCTGCAGCAAGGTTTCGCCCAGGGACTTCTGTACCACCATTCCAGCCACTGCAATGCGAACTGACACCAGGGCTGTTCTTCCTGCAAAACATCGTCTGTCTCTGGAATGGCACTCATAGAAATGCAGGGCTGGCAGGAAGCAGCCAGTGGTGGCAATGCAACTGTCAAAAAATTATGAGGTACTGGCTTTGCTAGTACTGCCTAATGTCAACAGGGAATAAGAGACAGAATTGAAAAACCAAGACAAACACTAAAGTCCCAGTTAAAGAGTGGTGCCTAGCAGCTCTCAAAGGGAGGCAGCAATGTGTATTAACACGGGTCATTAGGTCAGCAGTACAGATGAATGTGTAAGAAATGACGCAAGTCCTTGTTCTCCTTGAGAATGCTTAGGAGATGGAGACTCTCGTGCCCACACGGTTAAGCACTATCACAGCCCAGCAACATGATTCTCACAGGTTTCCACAAGGTGGGCATGATGGAAGTGCTCACTGCAAAGCAATCACATCATCAGGGGCTTCCCACACTCCAGATCACTGCACACAAAAAAAGCAGGTGCTCGCATGAAGTCTTTGCCCTCAAACACAGTCATCCTCTCTTGATACCCACAGTGACCAGTCTCAGTACTTGGGGAAACAAAACAGCACAGCAGGTCAGTAACCACACGCTGCTGAGCACTGTGACAGAGACAGGCAGCAGTGCATGCTATTCACAGCTCTCTCTCTGACCAACACTTTGTGTGGCAAATACTCACATTAAAGTTCCTGAAAAAACACTGCAATACATGCTTGCCCAACCTTGAAATACAGTCAGCTCAGATCCCCAAATCACTGCTGTTTTTCCCAAATAATCTGCAACTGTCAGCTTTCTCTTGAGAACACAACACACTGCAAATTCCAAGAAAACTGCTGATATTTTTAGCAGCATCATGTTCAGAAACCAAAATCAAGGAACAAGTCTTAAAGCATCACTGAAAAGCAAATAATTCTAACATCAGATGAACTGATAGCTGTACTGACACCCTTTTGTAGCTAAGCTCTGTTTATGCCTCAGTATAATTCTGCTAATTTAGCAGAGGTATGTGGCAAGCTTTCCCTACATCATAAATTCAGCAGTCATTTTTCAAGAGCTGAAATTTCACTGGTGGCCCTTGGTCACTATGTTAACCATCATCACAGGCTGGCTTGTTGCAGAAGGGAGTTGTTTTCCTGGTCAATTATGCCGTTATTTCCAAAAACATGCTTTACATGACAGGATATAAATCTTGGCAGGCCTCTCCTGAGCACATTCTGCCCCACATAAATATTGGCAGTGGAGAACCATTTAACAGAAGCATTAGACCCAAAAGCCAAACAGGGCTGGATCGTGGGAGAACACTGGTGAGACGTACAGCCCCGCAATAGCAAGACAACCAAAGAAAACAAAGCTGCTTTGGGACTGTCCTTTGTGCAGATGAAAAAACAGACAAAAAATGTTAACCCCACAGGTAGCAGCCATACCATGACTAGCACATTTCTAATTTCAGGTGTGCTTATTACTTCTCTTCTTCCAAGAGTTTAGAGCATCTTTAAATACCCTAGCAGATGGCAGGGAAGACAGTGACATCCACAACACAATGTACACTTTAAGTTCTGCATGGGACAGAGAGTGGAGCATTGCTTTTTTTCCTCAAAACTGAAAATATATCACAAGATTGTGTTATTTGCACTGAGATATTAAAGTAAAGCTCAGATGTGGGCAGGACAAATAAGACAGGATTGATTTGCAGGAAGAAAGAGGAAGGTAGGAGCACTGCCAGTCACTGACAGGTTCTCAAGCAAGCATCTGCTTCACTGCTAAATCTATGTGACAAAATTAGTGTCAGAAAGGAGGTGGGAAGAGCCCACAAAAAATAACCATGTCCAGGACAATGAACAGGTGATAAAGACCCCAGAAGTAACCGGATAATGTGTTCACTGAGCTCAAACAATCCATTCACTTTTCAGTCATATGATCTGCATGGTATTTATAGACTTCGCTGTAGCATTTGACTGGAGATCTGAGGTTTTGCATTTTTGGAGGAAGCATTTCACCTTTTGCAATAAACTCTTGACCAATGCAAGCACACAGAGATGCAAATTAATCACTGGAAATGGTCTTACTGATGGGCTAAGAAAACACTCAAAAACCACATGTCAGCTAAGGACAGATTCATGTGCGGCATGTCCTTTTCTCTGTTATACAGATTTTGGAAGTATTACTGCTATGAGAGATAAGGAAAATTTACTAGCATACTAGCATTTCCAAAAACATGCCTACATTTCCAAAGAGCATTTTATAGCATTCATATTGGAGATCAGCAACTGAAGCCAAGAGGAAAGATTACAGGATTAGAAAGAGTGCATTGAGTGAAAGAAAGACAAAACATAACCACTCAGTCAGAATCAGGATTTTACCAGTGGGAAAAGAAAGATGAGTGAGTTGTCCAAGAGCTGTTTTCTAACAAGTACACATTTCTTTTCATACAGTTTATTTTATACAGTGAACTAGAAACACACTCATCTACATACACACAAAAATAAATAAGGAGTTTCTGTGAAGTCAGTGGACAGTTTCCTCTTTTATTTGCCAGGTAGGGAGCTGAAAGACAAGGAGATGAGGATAAAAGGATGATCACTTACTGTGGAGCAATTTATGAACACAAGAGGATGTGTTTTCAGAGGTTTTGCATCATACTGTGTTTTTGAAGCCTGGTTCTCACTGACTCTGCATACAACTGCGAGTGCTCACTGCTACTGTAAATGCAAACCAAAGTCTGCAGCCAGGTGTCACCTGAGAAAAGTACTCAAAACATTTTTGCTACACCAGAAAGAACTGTAAGGTGTTCCCCAGCTCTCACAAACCTTCCCTTTCTGCAGCTCTTCCTTCATTTTTACATGTCCTTCTCCAGCATTTCCAGAAGCAAGTGATCATACAACTAGAAACTTCTCAATCTTGTCCTCAAGAGGAGAGGAAGGGTATACAAGAAGGAAGATGGGGGCACTGGGGAGGCAGAGAAAAGAAGATTTCATCTTCCACCCCACCTTCTTGCCAGGACAGAAACTGCTCCTCAGGAGGCAGACTGGGGGCAGAGATTTCTTGGCATGGTCTGACACACCCACCACCTACATGACCGGCATTCCTATGCAGTCATCATAGAATCATAGCATCACCAGGTTGGAAGAGACCCACCAGATCATCGAGTCCAACCATTCCTATCAAACACTAAACCATACCCCTCAGGACCTCGTCCACCCATGCCTTAAACACCTCCAGGGAAGGTGAATCAACCACCTCCCTGGGAAGCCTGTTCCAATGCCTAATGACCCTTTCTGTGAAAAACTTCCTCCTAATGTCTAGCCTAAATCTCCCCTGGCAGACCTTGAGGCCATTCCCTCTTGTCCTGTCCCCTGTCACTTGGGAGAAGAGGACAGCTACCTCCTCTCTACAACCTCCCTCCAGGTA
>WAAB01010920.1:35681-69553 GCA_013389865.1 Piaya cayana | reverse complement strand
TACCTGGAGGGAGGTTGTAGAGAGGAGGTAGCTGTCCTCTTCTCCCAAGTGACAGGGGACAGGACAAGAGGGAATGGCCTCAAGGTCTGCCAGGGGAGATTTAGGCTAGACATTAGGAGGAAGTTTTTCACAGAAAGGGTCATTAGGCATTGGAACAGGCTTCCCAGGGAGGTGGTTGATTCACCTTCCCTGGAGGTGTTTAAGGCATGGGTGGACGAGGTCCTGAGGGGTATGGTTTAGTGTTTGATAGGAATGGTTGGACTCGATGATCTGGTGGGTCTCTTCCAACCTGGTGATGCTATGATTCTAATTCTGGGTCTTCTACCCAGAAACAAACCATTTAGCTGTTTTTCTGCAGTGCTTTTAATTTAGCCATGAGCTAGTCTACTGATATCAGTGGAGAAATCATCCATGCATTCACCCACACCAACTGGCCCGTTTGTTTCTTATACATACACTGCAAATGAGTGTCCTGCTTTCATGAGTTATTTTTGATCCCTTGATGCTTCATTTACACCCCATAATCACCCATTTTTTACCATGTTCCTACTTCCAGTTTGGTTTTCAAACCTGGCAGAACAGCTACACTGAATCATCAAAAAATGCTACTCATTACAGACATCAACTGAATAAACCTACAATACTGAAAACATTTCAGTGTCATCAAAAGTTGGAAAGTTTACAGCTTTTCAAACTTGCTTATGAAAAGACAATTTAATTTTGATAATTTCATATGAATCTAGTTTAGACTGCCCCAGGCTGTTGGACATAATATGTAATATCAACAGATACCACACCTTCAATGTGAGGCTTGCAGTTGTTGCAGTCTGTGAACGTATTTGCATTTTAAAAGCATTAAGCAGCTCAGTGCCACCAGCTGCTGGTGTAGTTCATCACTAAGTTGCTCCATCACTGCTGTGCATCTAACCATATTCAGCTCCAAGCACATCGCAGGGCAGTGCATGCTTTCTCTCCAAACAGCAGGCAGTGACTCACAGTGCAAACAAACTAATTAATCCCTGGGTAAACAAACACAGAATCTGAATATTAGAAAGGGGGCTCCGTAACTTAATAAAGGTATCTGGTAAGCTCTGCACTGATCTTGTTATAGTAGCAACTAGAAGCAGTTTAACTCTCAAAGCCACATCAATAAGTGATTTGATCTGATGTTGGACTATTTCTTTCCTGAACAAGAGAAAAACAAAATTCTCAGTCCATGTTTGGAGGGGGTGGGGCAATGTCTTCATGCCCCCTCTGAAAAAACAGGAGTTCCAGGTGCCCCCAAACCTGTAACAAGTTCCCAGATGGCCCCTAGGAGAGACAGGGCTTGATGTCCTACAGCCAGAGTTGTTATATTGTTTTCTTCTAGAATTTACAAATCATAGCCTCTAGCCTGCATGGCAGTGGTTTTACCTGCTATTTCCAAAAGGAGCATTCGAGTAAAAAAAAATATCTCATTTCTACAATTGTCATTCATAAAGGTAATAGAGCAGGTAAGGCAGAGTTAATGTCTTCACATTCAGGATGCCCAGGAGCTCAGGATGGACTTTTCTTCTCTGAAGAAAAAATTTTTTTTGAAGCCATGTATACTTCATCATCTGTAAACCTATCACCTGATAATTTTATTAGACATCTAATAAAACTCATTTAGATTTTAGATTATGAAAAGCTGTGCACTCCCAACCTCAGAGATCTATGTGACTCCCCCTCTCTTGCTTCTCTTTCAAAATAAATCCTTAGCTATTCAATCCCTCTCCACATGGAAACCACTGCATACAAGATCAGTTGTCCTTGTTCTTATAAGCAGCCCAGCCACAGCAGAAATCCAGCCTGAGCGTTGGTTTAGTCTTGCCTGACAGCAGTCATGGTGGTTCCTGATGCTGGAGCTGCAGAACAGTGGACACTCATCTGTAAACTCCTTGGCAAAGTACAGGAAGAGAAGATGTTCCCTGAAAGCTGAAGACTGCTCCTCACAAAGTTCCTGCAGAATAAGAATGCCTCCACATGTAGGAAGGGAACACTGTAATCTTCACTAAAGACACAGTGCAAAGATTATCAGAGGAAATAAATAACAAACACTGAGCTTCAGGAACTGGGTCAGGCAAAGTAAGGAGAAATTTTATGTAAGTCATGCTGCAGTCTGGAAAATGATCCTGCAAGATCAGCTACATAGCAGCTGATGCAGAGCATGAACTTTATGGGCTATGGAAAAAAACCCCCACACACTTATTTTTATTGACCTCTGTGTTCTTAACAAAAATATTGTAGAGCATTGCTGTATACCAACAGCTCATTTCCACTGTTGGTTGGGGTTTTTTATATACAACATTAAATCAGACTCGCCATCAGAGCATTGCTGTGTAGAGTCCAGCTGAGGCAGTATTATTGTAGCTGTCAAGAATTAGACAGGTTTTAGAAGCTGGAACCAATTGCTAGTTACAGAAAAAGAGGAACGTCTACACAAATGGCTAAGGATTTCCTGTTTTGCAGATTGGTTTTTGTGATGCAAGGCAAGATTCATTTTTTTCCCCCCAGTAATTAAACACACGTGAAGTAGCATTCTTTCCAGTCCACAACAATAACTTTCCTGGAGATTGTTTTAACAGCATTTTCAGCTGAAATATTTTTCATTAATATAAATAAGTTTGCTTCTCAAAGTCATGAATCCACAATGATGTCACATCAGAACAACCTACTTTCTGAGGAAAGAAAGATGTTATTTTAAGAACAGTCACAACACAATTCTTTGGAAAAGCCTATCTTAATCCATTCCTTTTGCTTTAGTTTTATGGTCTTGCTTACAAGCATGAGGCTGGTGCAAAATGCTTCAGCACAGGGAAAAATATTTTTCAAGATAAGCTTTGTAAGTATGTTACTGTATTATACAATAAAATGTAAACATGACTGTGATTCAAGTCCACTGATGTTTTTTCCTATATGGCATTACAAAGGTAAACTTCTCAGCCAGTTTATTACAGTTCATCTGTAAAATAATTGCTCTTGATAGAAAAAATGTGCAGTGCCTGGAAGTGGATTATGGCCCCAGTCCAAAGCTTGTTGACATTAATGAGGATTCTTCCAGAGACTTAAATATCTTAGTTAGCAGGAATTCGCTGTCAAGAAATCTGTTTTTCCAAATATCATGATCCAACTACTGGAGATAAACACAACAATTTCAACTGAGAGTTGAAAATACTAGCAGGATAAGCACAAATATGACCAGGTTATATTATTCCTACTCAAAGGGAACAGAAACTCACTCCACAATAGCTCTGATGAGTGCTTTTCACTGCAAAGCCTGTGGTCCTCGCAATCCTGCCAAGCATCTCACTTCTGCCGAAAGCTGTGTGTGCTCTGCATCCCACTGAGCTCAGCCTCCCCTTTGCTTCACATCCTCCTTTCCACGTACACCTCAGAATGAAGCAGCCCCCAGTTTGTCCCATCATTGGTATACATTTGTGGGCTCAACCAGAAGCCCATCTGCCCTCTATCCTCTGCCACTGGGAAGATGAAAGTGGATCATACTAAGCAGATTTAGCCATAAAACAGTGAATGGGCAAGTGGCTGCACAACCCACACTTCAAAGGGCAATACACTTCCTGGGTCTCCATCCTAGTAGAAATGGTTGTGTGCCTTAAACATCAGATAAGTGAAGTCTGAAACGAACTCTTTGTATTTTCACTGTTGCTTTTTATTAAACGTGGGATAACATATCTTTTATTACCTCCACTGAAGCAATTCATTTGTACCCACAATGGCTTTGGGTAAAGATCCAACTTCGTTTTCACCTTGACTAAGCCTTTCCACCCCCTTTCCCCCTCCCTTCACTGTTGCTTTTTGTGCCAAATGAATGAATGCTCACTCAAGCTTCAAAGTACATGGCAGTTAAAAAGGACTTGTTTGTTAAGATCTCCCAGCCGTCTGCTGGGGAATTCCTCACAAAAGCAGATCTCCCCTTAGGGATTATTTTGCTACCTTTGAAGATAGTTTGCCAGCATGGCTGCTTTTTATTTGAAGAGGTATTTTACCCTTGTGAAATGATGGAGCATATTACGTGTCACAGGCAGTTCCGTTAAAAGGGCTTTACAGGACAAGTATCTTAATGTTTATTTGCCAATATCTAGCTTCCATGTAGCTCTTTTCATTCAGTCCAGTCTGTGCAAAGAACTTGGAGAGAAGTACCATGAAAGTACCACACCCTGAAATTTAGATAAATTTAAGGACTAACCTATTCAAGTCAGCATCAATTCTGACATTGGCAACCCTGCTGATTGCCTTCAGGCCCTTGACTCTTCTGCTGGGGCATACAGCAGAAGGGCACAAGTGCTCCTGCCATCATCAAGCCCCCATGCACCCAGCTCCTAAAGCAAGTCTTTCACTGTCACACAGGTCTCATCACAAGGGTCTCTCTGCTTTTCCTATTGCAGTGCCGTAAGCAACCAGCTATAGGAAAAGCCTCCAAGCAGCAGGTGTTATACTGAGTAACATCTCAACATAAATCCCTGCTAGTTTGCTCACACAACATGTCCCATCCCGTAGGCCTTCTTGGGGCTCCCTCTTGCAGGCCCTTTGTTTCCCCTGAATGTGTCTGGATGTCTGACTTCAGGATCTGGATTTCATTAGGTGGCTGGGTGCCTAGAAGTCAGCCACTGCAATACCAAAATCCTCCTGGGCTTGGCCCAAAGCAACACACTAATGACACCTAGCAGCTGTAGCTAAGCCAAGAACGATCCAAGAGTGTCAAATGTGATTGAAGGTCCCTGTGTCCTTTCTAAAGATGTATGCAGCACTTCCCTGAACAAGACACAGATGCATCCCATCTTCTCACCACAGAGCATACACATCACTTTCTGAATCCAGACTGGGATTTAGGAGTGCTGAGATGTTCTGAAAATCAAAATGAAAAGTCCAAGTTTGAAAAAGCTCCCAAGCTAACTGCTTTAAAGCTCACATTATAGTTGGCAGCCCGGTGAGATAAAAGATTGAGACTAGGGGACAGGCCAAGGGATGTCCCTTGTGTGCAGTCAGTGTAGGCAACTCATGTCTCCCTTTACAAAGTTTGCTTAATGTGCCAGAGCAGATGAATGATCTCCATAACACTCACCACACTCTCCTCCATAAAAAGAGGGGGGAGGGGAAAAGACACCAAAGATACACAAAACCCTCCTACTTTAAAAAGATAGATTTGATTGTAAATACATGAGCTTAACATTTATTTTTAAATCAGTAAGTTTAAGAATTAGTTCTGGGCAAGTGCTATAAAACAACATAGGAATGGGCTGGATTTTTTAAAATTCCTTTGCTAGGATAAGGAACAAGCTGCACAGAAGAGCTATAACTGGACCAGTGTTCATTAATTATTCATGTAAGCCATTGCCCTGGTTGTCTTAGCTTCATTTTTAGAAATTCACCAACCAAACCAAAACATATTTCTGAGGCCAAATTGGAGCAAATTGAAGGAATTCTCCCATGAGGTAATCCTGTTGTGGAAGATTGCTTTGTCCTGTATGCAGAGCTATTACCCCAATATTGCCAAGCTGAAGTTTCAGCCCAAATTGTTTGCGCATGTTCAACTGGAAAGTTGTAAGAGGAAAGGCACAAATTAGCTGTGCTTGCTGTTACTCATGGAGCTGTGCCGGCATGTCAGGTTCATTGCAGCACAGATGAGATACACTCCTCCAAAAATCTGTACCTCTAAGCAAAGGGTGGAAAGCCCAAGCAGACCCACAAGGACAGCAAAGTATTTATGCTTGGAAAAACCCCACAGGCCTTGGTATAGCAAAGCTGAAAAGCTAAGGAACAGCAACCACCCCCCATGTTCATATTCACTATGATGTAAAAATTATATTATATTTTATGCTTGCTATTTTATTTTTTTATGTTTTAATATTATTTTTTATGTTTTATTATATTATTGGTAGACACTATGTTACAGGGGTAAAAGTTCATAAACAGAGAGAAACACGGAGATTGAAAAAGCTGGGAGTATCCAACATGAAGAAAGTGAAATAGTAGGACAAAGACCTGCCTTAGCTGTTAGTAATGATTAATGTCTGCTAATTTTCAGCTGCATAAACTGGCAAGACCCCTAGCTGATAAAGCATGCTGGAGACTGATGTTCACACAATTCCAAGAAACACCAGAAAGCTCACAGATATCCCAGCAACCTGGGAAACTCTCTGGGAAGAAATGCAGTACATCCCAGAAGGAGCTTCTACACATTCATAAAGTCTAGCTGAATGTAAAACATCCAGGAAAAAGACCTCAGAAGTGCGAGGAATCCAGTGGAAACATCTGTTTGCTGCACAAGAAGATGAGTTACATAGCCAAGAAAATATTACACTGCCTCAAGAAAGATAAATTAGTAGCACTAATATTTTAGCAATAGGGTTGAACCCTTAGAAATAATAAAAGCTAGCTCTTATTTTGGGGAAGGCATGATTCACTGGTGTGTATTGAGACCTGCCCATGAACTTTTCAGAAAACATGGTCTGCACAGGGATATTTGTCCTTTGTAATTGCAAGAGAGGATGGCCACATGAGATAGAGACTGCTGCTATCTGGGCACACGGTAAGGCTTGCTCTGCGGGTCCCTGTAGGCACAACAGCCCATGTCTATGGCACTTGTGATAACAAGGAACACAGTAACAATCTACCACAGGGTCAGTATTATGTATAACTTAAAAGATGTGTTTGACAGCTTAAAAAATACACATTTTTTAACGTGTATGATTTCAAATACTCATAAGAAAGTGAGAGGCTCTTTAAGAGAAGAACTGGTTTAAATCTTAAAGGGACAAGGATAAAAAAGCCCATAAAGACAGAAGGAGCTTTGGCACCAGACCATAGTTATCCATTGTCATAAGAATACCCAGCATGGCAACACAGCATCTGTGCTGACACTGGGAAAATAACATCAGTCGCAGCAGCTGCTGAACTCATTAGCATCCAGCCCATGTCTCTTCTCACAGCAATCCTGAAGACATCCCAGAAAGCACAGAAATAAGCCCTTTTCTCAGCCTCCCACCTCTCCCACACAAATGAGGCCCACAGTTTACAGATACCGAAGCTAAGGAGTTATCTAAGGAGTCACTTACCATCAACCTGGTGAAAAAGCACACAGCTGCTTAGTATGCTTCACAGGCTTTACCTTTGGTTTCAGGAACAGCCTCTACATTAGTATCTGGTGAAAAATGCAATTTATATCCTGGGTTGTGCGCCACATCACAGAGAGATAAGAAGTCTTCATTTCACCAACTCTCCCTTTTTCTACAGTTTATCAGTAAGTCCCATTATCCCTGTTCTGTGTAAATAAGTCACCTAAGGAAATGCCTGTGGCAAAGCCTACATGCCCAGAGACACTCACAGGCTTGCCCCTTCTTTCAAAGCCCCATATACACCTGTCCCAGAGGAGGTCATTGTGCATCCAACCCAACCACCAGCAGCTGCTTTGCTGGGTTATCACTTCTCTGGGAAGCTGATTGAGGACAGAAGCTCCCATGTTCCCTGCTTGTCCCAGAATGGTGATAGATCAGCCTAAGGAAGGATAACTAAAGAACTGTTCCTTGGCATCAGCAAACTCAGGTCTACCAGTGGGAACAAAAACCAGGAAACCTGCAGGACAGCTGTGGGCCACGTTTTGGGTAAAGGTGAGGCAAGGATGAGTTTGTAGCATAAGCCAAGTGGTGAAACAATTTCTTGAGGTCTCTGAAAAGAGCCTGGCTAGGAGGTGCTTATTTCCAGGACTATACCCATGTAGGGAGTTGGCTCCAGCCATGACCACACAGGCAGCACTACCCCAGGACTGGCCATCAATCCCTGGAACAGGTCGGTTGGCATGCAGGAGCCTCTCACAAGTCAGCTCAAAGCAGGTGAGGGACTTGGAAAATGAAAGAGAGATCACAGCTCTTGGACAGAACTTGGAGCTCTTGGAGCACCAGCTGTAGGAGAGAAGTGCATCATTTCAGTCATGCAAGGTGGCCAGAGCAAGTCTGGAAATCTGCCACAAATCTATAACAATGCCATAGAGGGCAGCTATGGGTCTGGGGAGTCACAGCAGTGGTCAACCATCCCTGCACCAGCAGAAACAGTCCCCAAGCTTTGCAGGTGCAGATATGCCTGTACTAAATGTTGCCACAAATACTCCCTGCTCCTACAAATATGCAATCTCCTGAATAGAAGTGAGTCCCTCAGTAATATCTTTCCTAACTGACTACAAATGAAAAACTTTTTACTTAATGGAAAATGTATCTTAAGAGATGTTTGTCCCAGAAGTCAGATTTAAGCAATATAAGGGATTAGAAACAGAGACTTTACAGAAGGAACTTTTTTGCTGGAATAACTTTTCCCAAATAAATGTCCATAAAACATACTGGAGTCTGCCAAGCTGAAAGTGCATGACTATAGTGTACCATCCAATATTATGTTACTGGCACACTGCAAGAAGCAGGGAGCATCAGAGGGAATTAGTAACAAATAAAGTAAGTTTTACTCACACAGTGGCTATTTGAACTCTGGAGCTATTTGCCAAGGGATGACAAAGTTATCATCCATCATTGGGGAAACTGAACAAAGTTGCAGAAGAGGAATTCCTTATTTTGATTAAATATATAGAAACTGTTTCCTGTTCTGTTAGTCTCTGAGTTGAAAATCAGAGAAAAACTACTGGAGAGTATTTAGGAGAGTGACTTTGGCTGCTCATAAAGATGACTGGTGGATCAGCAGCAGCACTCAGCCTAACAATTCTGGTGGTTTTAGCTAGTGCCAGAAGTTCTGAGTTGTTGGGGAATGGCTGCGAGACAAAGCCGATGGTTCTATGCAAGAACCATGCAGAGCAGGCCTGATGTGAGGCCCAGGGCTGAGAGCAGGCACCATGAACCACATGCTGACCTTGGAACATTGTATCAAGCAAAAGACAAGGGAGCCAGCCAGACTGGAGCCGGTTTGTACTAGCCACAAGTAGGAGGAACTAGGAAGGCATGACCTTTGAGCTAGCCAATGTAGTGTAAGTGTGTTTGACTGTTCAACCAATGACACGATGACCTGTGGTGTTTGTAGCCTTTATGAAGGCTGGATGTTAGACAATAAAGTTGAACCTCGCTCTACCACTCACATTGAGTTGGCTGCATGATTCCCTCGCCTGTCACTAAGTTAGTAAGTATTATCATTGTACAGGGCTTCATGGAGCAACTGCAGCTTGCTTGCCCTGTTCACCCTGTGAATAATCACACCACGTGCACATTTACCTAGGAGATGGGGAGGATTCACCAGCAAACAGAGACAATTTCTGTGTATAGAAACCAAAGAACCTGCTCCACTTAAACAAGTGAAAGCTCATTACTGGACATCACTGTTCCCACTGATCCCATAGCTGAAGCCCATGTCTGTACCAACCATTTTTTTCTACTGCTGTTGGTGTCACCTCTGTTGCCCTTATCAGAGTAAAACACAGGGAGCTTCTGCTTTTGCAGCTTGCCAAGTCTTGGTTTTCTTGTGGTGTAAAGCTCAATATTCACATACCTTCTGGTAATGGTTTGCACTGCAATTCTGTTATGTTTCATCAACTGACTTGTAAAAAGCAAATCATCCTCTTAACAGGCATCCGTGGAAAAGGCATGGCAGTAAGACTACAACACTGGTCTGCATGGTCATATTACACGGAGCTAGTTAAACACAGGACCTAGACTGACTCAAGAGACCAGCTGCAGGTATAAAATATTTTCAGCTGGCACAATGCCAATAGCATCACTGGGGGAAAATACAGAAATTACATTACATAGAAAAAAAATAACTGTAATAAGATGACAAGAGCTTGCAAGCAGTCAACCAATACCTTTTGCTTTTTGAGACAGATGCTGCCACGAAGTAACTCATCCCTTTTTCTCTTCCATATCAATCTGACCACAATTTTGAATAACAAAACCCCAATTCTGGATATGGGGTATCAACTATCATAATCCTCAAGATGTGGACATTCGGCAAAAAGAAGATTATAAAAAAAGGTTAATGTTATACAGACTCACCAAACTATGAAATACAATTCTTAGTAGCATAATGTGAGCCAGCGAAATGTTTTAATCTTAAAATCACAGAGCGTCTAAGGTCTTGTATTTTTTTCAGCACCACAGGGAGCATAGGGAGGCTATCTGAACTGTGAGTTAAAATGGAGGGATAGGTGACAAACAACAGTTTCGACAAATCCAAGACTAAATATTGCCTTTTCTTCCCTCCCCATCAGAATGTGATATTTTGACAGCTGAATGTGTCTTGCTCTCCTGAGGGATGCAAAGATACAGATTGGGACTTGACATCACCAATTGCATCAACAAAAAGCAATAAACAGCTGCACGCAGAGTCTGCTGTGGCTATTGCAACTGACAGGCTTCTTTACAAATAATAGTGAAACTCATGAAGTATAGCCTAAAATCATAAAAGAAATGGAGGCTGTAGATTTTGCTGTGTTGAGATACTCAGTTCCTGATTGCACAGCCTGGTGTGCAAAGTCTGCCCTTGGCAAAGCAGCCCTGCATTCCCTTCTGTCCTGAGGCACTGCAATTTTCTTATTGTCTCCCCTCAAAAGCTTAATATAGGCTTCATCCCTGCAGAAGCACTCACCCCCCAGTACCCCACAAACAGAGCTGCGTGCCTTGCCAGTGGCCCAGTGAAGACAGCCCTTCTGAGCCTGGAAGAGAAGTTTTTGTGAAGAAATCTACTCCCTTGGAGAAGAGGAGGAATTTGGAGATAACACCAGCAGAGGATATAAACAATGGACACCCAGCAGACTCGCACACACAGAGGGAAATGCCCTTACACAATAGAAAAATGTACAGGCACATTAAAATGCCCACCCAGGTTTGACAACACTGCAGATGGTCTCCTATTCTTTATCCTCTAGAGTCAAATAGAAAACAAAGGCCTATTTTTTTAAGATTAAGACCAGAGACAGTGGGATTATAGGAAAGATTTGACAAAGTGTATAATGGATGGACTCAGCATGCAAACGGATTTGGGTGGGTGCCAAACACTCAGGTCAAAAAAACTACATTGTTTCTTCTTTCTTCCCCTTAGAAGTCTTTATAAATAAGTACTGTTGGACATGAGCTTTTTTTTCTTATTATTTTCAGATATTACAATAATTTTTTAATCTTGGGAAGTACTTCAGATTCAACTTTAGCATGACAATCAGAAGTCTGAAATTGAATATGCTTCAGATTATAAAAATTAATTAATTGAATATGCATTTCTGCTATGTGGGGTTAAGAGAGAACACTTCTTGGTATTATATTTAGTGACATGAAGAGCAATGAGTTGATCTGGCTTCTAGAAGGCTTTCTGGCATTAGCACTCAATGTGCTAAATGTATACACACATCTTCCCTAAATATGCCTTCGTAACCTTGGTAGTTCCTGCAACAAGATATACTTAATGTTTCACCACCCCAAAGTAATGTTCGAATTTACATTATTAATTGGAATTAACTCAGTTATCTCATTCTGTTCACATCAAGATTGGGATAAGAGTGGTAAAACTGGCTCTGAATAATTTAGAAGAAAATTCACAAAGATCCAGTACTCTGTTGTAGCCAGCAAAATTTTGGTGTGCTTCCTGCAACACTTTGTTTGCTTGCAAACAAACAACATTTCACTTGCAGGTGAGATTGGAAGAGTAGATTTGTTTGGGAACAAAAAGTAAAATAATTTAGGAATCCTTTTTGAAGCCACAAGCATACCAGGTCATGGGTAAATGGTACCAATGTCACTGTAGGTACAGCTCTGCTACTCATGAGTGACTCCTTGTACTTATTATGATGTTTCCCCAGCCCAGGTACAGGCCACCCCATTAGCCATATTAGGGACTTCTCTGGCTTAAAAAAGGAAAATAAGGAGGAAAAAAAAGACAAGATCCATTCCCTGACCCACCATTCTTGGTGTCAGACCAAAGCTGCCATGCAGGCAAAGTGGAGGCCGTGCAGTGGGGATGGGCACTAGCAGATGGGGAGACATGAGAAACTTGTACTACTAAGTACTCTGTGTTGTGAAATTGCAGACGAAACTCTGCTTAAAAAATACCAATATGTACAAGCAGAGCAACAAACAGGGCATTTCCAAGGGGGCACCAATGATGTCATCATCCAAGATGGTATAATCTCTTTGTCTAGAAACAGGTATGTCACACCAAGCAGGTCCAAGAAGAGCTATAGGGAAGGAAATGATCTTCAACCACAGTTTCTCTCTGAACCCCAAAGCTACAAGAGCTCACCTGGGCTCATAGGGATGTGGTACCACCTGATTTAGCAGAGCCCAGAGTCTGATGCAGCTCCAGAAATCAGGAGCACCGAGCAGAGCTTGCAGTCTCTTGTAGTTTTAAGTCTCCTCATTGATCAGGGATGAGAGTGGCTCATTGACATCCTCACAGCAGGGACCACAAAACCACCTTGAGATTGCTGTAAGGACAGTGGCTCTGAGGTACTGTACAGCCCAAGGGTGCAGGATCCCACTGTACTGGGATCTCATCAGTTTAACGTGGCAAGGGAGGCACATGGATCCTGCACAGAGATTGGATTGCTTTGCTTGATGGTTGTGGGGTATGGTCATCTTCTTGAGCCCCTCTGTAAACAAGGGCTTAACAATAACTAACAATAAAAAAAATCCACACCTTACCCCTCACACAGAGCTTTTTCACAGGACAGCTGTGCAGTGGCAGCTCAGGTGTTAAGCAAAGCCTCAAACACAAGATTCCAAATGAAACTGCAAAGTTGAGCAACTCTGCTATAGCAGCCAAGAGTTCCTGTGGATAACTGCACAGACCAAGAGCACTGTGCTGGCCTTTCTCTATCCAGCAAACTTGCCAACTGTTTGATTCAAAGCTTCCTTCATTCTCCAGGAATCCAGATGAAGATTTTGGCATGATCCCAGCTGAAATTATTTTTTAAAACCCCCTCTGTGCACTTAAAATGACATGAAAATTAAGACTAGAAAACAACAATCAATTCAGAATTTGATAATAACACTGAAAGCCTAAAAAAGAAAAATAAGATTGGATTTAATTGTGCAACCCATCTGTAGGATGGATTTGTAAGAGACAATCTGGATAGGAATCTTTTAAGTACGCCAAGAAGTTTAGGATGGATAAAAGGAATGTATTAGTGAATCCAAACTGTTAAAGCAAATTTTGTTGCATTTTGCATGTTGCATTTTGGCTCTTCAAATCTTTCATTATTTTTAAGAAGTGTATTTTATTTTCAAGTTGCTAGGAAACTAAATCAGAACTCACTGAGTACATGCATGTGTTCTCCAAATGCCCAGAACTGTAAAACACGGCTACTCTGGAAATTAATAGACACAAGAGCAGTGTAAACAACTAGTGATTATAAGACCAGAAAACTGTCATTAGTAGGTCAAAACAAAAGTCCATCTATCCCAGTCCTATCTCATGCAATAGCTTAGGGAAAGAGCATTAAAAATAGGCTTCCTCCTGTATCCTTCTTCTCTTCCAGGAGATTGAAGTGGCATTCCAAGGAGCTGGCATCCACAATAAGGCATCTATCAGCTACCACTGGTGTTGTCTTTTGCCATATGGGTGTTTTAAGATGTCAAAATGTCTAGAGCTGAGGCATTCTTTGTGTCTTGGCTCCTGTGGTTTGGGTTTCAAAATGTTCCCCACTCCATCCCAGAAAAGCCAGACTCCTGTCAGTCAGCATAGACCCCAGAAATTGAGTTCACTTGGTTTTGAAAATCTTGGCTTCACCAAAATGAATGAGACTCATCTTTTATCAGCACACACAAGCTCATGCATCCCATTGCTTTCTCTGTCAAGGGATTTATTCAATATTTGAACAGACCAGGACAATGAGGTAGACAATATCTTTTGTGAAAGCTCTCAGTTATGTAAACACCCCAACTATTTTTGGTAAATGCTGGTTTTAAAATAGTGAAAAATATATCACATAGCAATTATTATTATTATTTTTTTTAAAAATTAAAAAAATTAGACAATGCTGCACCCTGGGGCTTAAAGGAAAAGGTCAAACAAAGGCTTTGGTGCATTAACAAAGCCACTGTGAATAAAAGAGATGGTCAACAGAGTGACAGGGACCAGAAAGAGCACCACACAGAGGTCTGGCATCCAGGGCAGATGGGGAGTGTCCAAGCCACTGGCATTGTCCCTTCTTGGTGTTAAGGGAAACACACTTGACAAAATAAGAAGAGGACTCTGCAGAAATGTGGCTTTTCAGAAACATAGAATGTTTCCTTGGGCAGCTTTTTTCTCCTTCTTTTTCCTTTTTAAAACCCCTCCAAAACCATCAAATTGCATTCTAAATTTTGGAACACTTCAATTTGTCTTTAGAAAAGCCTACATAAAGTTATCCTTTGATGAATTAGTCAGCTTTCTTTATTTCCTGGTGATATATCCCATCTTTGGGTCTGGCCATAAAGTTTGTTGTTTTCAGACCCAACTCAACAGGATATCTATGGGATAACTAAAAGAACTTGAGTGAGCAGAATTTAAGTCCACATGCTTCAAGTTCAAGACTCAGACTCTCTTATTTCTAAATTTTTTTAATGTTACAATTAGTTTCATATCATAGCTTCACAGAAAAAATATTAGCTGCAGAAATGTAGCAAAGTATTTCCCCACTCCTATCGATCGTATATTTAAAAATGCCTTGGTGTATCCCTCTGTTTTAAGGGAGGGGGAAACTGTGAAGTTCTAGAATCATAGAATCATTAAGGTTGGAAAAGACTTTGCAAGATCAGGTCCAACATCAACACAATACCACTGTGCCTACTAAATTATGTCCTACAGTGACACATCTACACTTTTTTTTTTTTTTAAATACTTCCAGGGACAGAGACTCCACCACTTCCCTGGGCAGCCTGTTCCAATGCTTCACCACTCTTTCAGTAAAGAAGTTTTTCCTAATACCAGTTCTAAACCTCCCCTGGAGCAACCAGAGTTGCTAGAAGTAGAACATCTGACATCTGCTATGACCACTTGGGAAATCTCTTTGGCTGCGCAGACTGTTTTTAAGGAAACCTTCCAGTATTGAATGATTTGGGGTGTATTGAATGAGATTCTTTCTGGCAGAGTTTATAACACCTGGAAATCAGGAGACTGGGACAGAAACATCAGGAATCAATGCCTTGAAAAATGATCAAAGCAGAGGGCTGGCCATGCACAGGGCAGGCGTGGATTACCAAACCACCACTACCAAGGGACTCCTTCTGCCCCAGGCTTTGCTCATAAGCATTGCCTTCCTCTATCCTAACCATAGGAATCCCCACATCATGGGGACTGCTCTTACCCTTGAAAGTTTGGTACAGAGCAGCAGTCAGGTCAGCAACTCCATGTTGCTGGCAACAGATATCTCACAACCTCTAGTGTGCAGCCTTTGCAATATGAAATGAAAACCTGCAGCATGGCTTGTTAATTCCCTTCTGTAGTCCACACGTCATCAGCAGAGAGGAATAGACTGCACCACTGGGCTGGACAGCACAAATCACTCAGACCTTTGCTGGCCTCAACAAGCAATCTTACGGAAAAAAAATGGAAAGAAATTTTCCAATATCAGCGCCAAAAACTCAAGTCCTCCTCTATTTAGCACTCCTCCCAGCAGCAAGATTTGGGTTGGATTTCTATACAGCTACAGTATTTGCTGTCTACTTGGAGAATCATAGAACAATAAAAAAAATAAATAAAAGAATAAAAACATCAGTGGGATATGACGGATCAGTGAAATTAAGCATAGTGGAACTGAGATGCATTTGCAAAGCTTTGCTCTGATACCTGTGTCAGGGTTTACACAACTCCACTCCCAGACAGTCTGGTCACTTAGCTGAGATTAAAGCAGGGCAAGAAACACACGCAGATGGGGGTGTGTGTGTTAAGCTTTCTTTAAAGAAATTTAGCTATAGAAAACACAGCAGTGCTACACCTTTCTCCAGAGTTCTGGCCTCCAGCTCCAAATCAGTTTTTGATGTAGAGGAAACAGCATTTGCACAGCACAGCCACCCATTAAAATTTTCAGGCAAAACATGCAGGCCATTAGCATGCATGAGAGACCTTTCATTTCTTTGTTGGTGCTCAACAGAGAGTACTTGGAAATTCTGCAACTGAGTTTTAAAGGTGGATAAACAAGGGATAACTGCAGCCAAATGAACCTTGACAAATGTTGTTTCCCAGCACTATAAGACGTAAAGAGATTACATACCCACTTACACGAAAACATAGGTTTGCTATTACACTTCAGAAGGCATCTCCATTAATAATTTCAAGTATTTGGAAAAATTCATGTACTCTGGCTAGACAATTGTTAAAGAATCTTTGATTAGGTAAAGATTTAATTTTTTCTTGAGCCAAGTATATACATTTGGCAAAATTACACACACACGGTACCGTACCAAAATTGTATGTATTTTTGGAAAATAAGTCCCAAGTTTTTCCTGCTATAAACCCTGCTCAGGAAAAAAGGACAGCAACATAGAAGAGAAATGGTACTTTATTTGAGAGAAGAAAATAAAAGTTTCCATGAAGAGGACAAAGTGTGGTTCTGTCCCAGCGGAGAAGGTCATAGGGCAACAGGTGGAATGAAAGCCTCCAGCAAAAAACCTCTTCAGATATTTCTTCAGACAGGTTTAAATCATGCTGCTTTCCATAACGCTGGCCTTTGACTCCTGCTATTGCCTGCCCTGGGGCACTTGGCCACACAAGATTTCTGAGGCCAGGTTACAAGGCTTCTAAAGCATCTTGCCGAACAGGGAGTATGGCAGCCAGGCTTCACAGCAGGGCTGAATAACTGGATGGATAAAAACTGTGATTAAGCAAGATTCACATCAAAAAGGCAACAAAGATTGCGCTGTGCCAGAACAGTCTTGTGGAAGACTACAATTTAAATGCGGAACGGAGCTAATTAGTTTTTTGGAGAATAATTATGGATCATATGACTCACTGAAGAGCAACATGCTTGTCAAATGTAGCTGGGATTTATTTAATCTTTTATGATTAAATCCTGTTTATAATTGTAAGCTTTGCAGTGACTCCCTTAGCACCAAAGCACAAGAGTTTAATTACACTCTGTTGGTATTCCCACTCCTGCTAAATGCTGATAAAAACTGTTGGTGTAAAAACTACTGCTAAATCATAACCAAAGCCAAGCATCTTATTAGTAGCAATTATTGATTCATTGGTATTTTGATTCATTTTCATTTCTTTGAGCATGAGAAGTCAAAAAAATCTGCAGCAGTGAGTATGCTGTATCCCCGTCTCTCTTCTGAATGCAGACTGCAACCTCCACACCAACACTACCAAATACACCACCCTACAGTAGATCAGTAGGAAAGAGAGACTAAAACTCTCTTTGAGGTCAAACATGCTGTGCTGTCCCACCATGAAAGTTAAAATTTTGATCTGAACTTCATCCTGGTCCTTTTTCTCAGCATCACATAAATCCTTGAGGAACTAGTTAAATTTCAGGGTGCTATGATATTCATTTACCACCCCTGAGAACCACCAAGTGATCACAGCACGTGGGATAGCTGAGGTCTTTCTTAGAGCTTTGAACTCCCGAGAGGTCAGTAATCAACTTAAAGTGGTTTTGGGGGGCATTTGTGAGGAGGTGTATGGTAGAAGTTGCATTTTGAGGGATATAGTGAGGGGACTTGGGGTAAAACAATCACAGTTGGGGTTTGTTTGAGAGGAAATTTGAGAATATTTGAGGTGGATGTCTCAGTACTGCAGGTGTTTGGGGAAGAGATTTATGGTGAAAGTCATCTTGGTTTAGTGATTGGTAGGATTGGTTGGACTCGATGATCCAGTGGGTCCTTTCCAACGTATTGATTCTATGATTCTATGATTCTATGAAAAATTCCACTGTTGTTCCTGATAAGCCAACCATAGTACTGCTGCCTAATAGCAAGTGTGCTGAATGTATATGGGTTTTATTTTTTATTTACATGTGCAACTGCTTTCCTAACCAAACTGTCAAAGCTTAAGATAATTATCTCAGAAAATACTGGATCAATGAACTCGTAGACCAAAGACCACCCATAGGTGAGAAAATTATGTAAGAAAACATCTTATAGGCACTCCTGCTGGCTTTGGGTGGGCACTAAACAAGCTGTATTCCTCATTGCAGTGTCACCTTACAAAGCATCATCAGCATTAGAAGCTAAAAATGGCTTTAAATATGTAATCTGAATTTGGATGAGAAACAACATCCAAGAGACCACTAGTGTGTGAGGGTTTGCCTCCCATAGGAAAACCATTAGTAGACTGTGTAATGGACATAATTTTATCTAAAAATGGGAAGACTAACATCATTCACATAAGGCAAAATTTTTTAAAAAGGCATGTGACAGGGCGATTATGGGTCTATTTGTAGCCTCAATTAATTGTGTGGTATTAGCAAGCCCTTCAGGTAACAATGCAACAGCTGAAAGTTGAAGTTCTGGCTTCCAGAATGACCAAAAACTTCACAAAAAGAGGTTTTAGCCAGTATTGTCTAACATTTTCAGCACGGGGAGTCCTCTTTGTTTTTCAGTTTGCATGCTTATCTATTCTAAATTCATTAATGACTTTTTCATTTCCTATGGCTATGTTTAAAGCCACGAAGTTCATGCTTACGCAAATATCCTCTAGTTAAGAATTTAACTCTTTATTTATTCAGTGTTAGAAGGAAAAGATCAGACTCTTGGATATGCCCAAGAAGAAGACGTCCTAGCTCACCTGAGACATGACTATATTCCTATCACACTTCTGTCAGGTAGTCATTTATCACAACAAAACCAAAAGCAAAAACAGGTAACAGGTGTTACAAAACACCTGCTAGACTTCCACCATGAATAAATAATCTAATAGCACACCTTTTAAACCTATATTCAAATTACCATGCAAGCTGTACAAATACCGGGTCTCCACTTGAACACGAGATGCAATTCCATAGAAACCCATATTGCTAACTTGGAGAGAATATGGTTGCATTATTAACACTTGAACCATACACAATGCATTAGACCTGTACTAGTTCTAAATTCTCAGCATCATTTTCTTTAGAGACAGTGCGTGGCTGGCTGGAGATGTCCTGGGGATGTGCATAATGCAATTAGAGAAACAGATTTTCTCCCCCCATTTCTAGCCATTACATCTAATGGCAACAGGAAATTATGCTAAACATTTCTTGACTTTAAAAAATTTAGAAATTACATAACTTCAAACCACAGTTTTAGAGTTGCATAGTCTAAGCGTCCTTATCGATCAAAGATGAAAAAGTGTGCTTAAGAGGCAAATACAAAAGGGTTCAAGGGTGCTAGTTTTGTGCATAATTTTTTCATTACCCTTAATGAGTTTAAAATTTTGATGTTTAATCACATTAACCTTTCTACAGTTTGGGTAGTTTTTTCTTTAGTAACTGATGTTTTTGTAGCAGTATTGAAAAGAGATTATATAAAATACACAGTTTAATAGTATATATTTTATCAGAACTATAAGCAATCATGTAGAAAGTTGTGTTAAGACTGGTAAAACACAAACTGCAGTTTGATGACTGCAGAAGAACTTTTCACACCTTGTAAATATGAGGCTAAAAGTTGCTTGTAATTTCTGCAAAGTGGTTGATGTTCTCTTTCTAATTTGATACCCTAATATATTTCACAATGTGGATTTAAATGAATAGAAACTTTTAACAGAACTTCTAAATTCCCCTGTCATAGCTAAGCAACCAAGCTCCTCTCTCCCTGATGGTGTGGACTACAGACCTAAAGGGCTTGAAAATGGAAAAATATATTCTGTGTTTGTATTTTATGAGAAGGGAAGAACAGTCAGCTCTGAGAAATGTTAATTCAGTGAATTGTGACTTTGACAAAATACATTCCTGCAGTTTTGTGTTGTCTGGAGCAGAATTCTCCTTTACTCACATCTTAAGTGGTTCCCTGCAAGTTTATTCAATATCTCATTTCTTCTTGATAAAAGCTTGCAGTTTGGGAAATCTCTTCCCAAGCACAAAACTTTGGAAACACTTCTTCTCTGCTGGCCAGTTATTTTAAGTACCTAAAAAAGAAGCCAGATAATTACCTTGAAAGGTAATTATCTCCTGCTGGGCATCTGCCATTAGCGCAGAAATTACACCACCAGGCTTTCAACATTACCTGGAGGCTCCTATGGAAACAAAATTATCAACAACAAAACCAAGTAATACATTCCTTCCCTCTGTTATTTAAAATACATTTAAACAGTATGAAGTATTGGCATTTGTTTTAACTTCTTTATTTTTTTGCAGTTTGTTACACATAGCTATGCCTTTTCTTTGGAGAGGATCTCAGAAGTACAGGGACATGGTGGCAGCAGAAAAAGAACATGATTGTCATCCATCTGTGGGTCATGCTGGTTTCCCAGAGGATGTGGAAATCTCATTAAGCTGTGTAACAAAAGACAGTGTACATGGATATTTGTGGCATCCCCAACTGCAGGGCGATTCACACTGAGCTGCAGATACACAGCTAGACCGTGAGTATGGAAAACAGCTTAATGCCATCAGTGAGCAGGATGGTTTAACACTTTAGGATATGTATCATTTGAGGACCATGACACTTTAAAATGCAATCAGAGCCATGAAGCCAACTCCAGCTCACAGCTTATCTCATATTTACTCATTTAAATGGTCATTAGGATTTCAAAAGCCACAGCAGATGAGCCAAGCCACTCTCATGAGGCCATGGGCCATTTACAAGAAATGCACATTAGGGTCATTTTGAGGAATAAATCATAAGCTAAGCAGAGAACATGTGAGTCACAAGTTTTACTGAAAAAACCACCACCTTCATACAGGCCAGCAGGGGCACTTGGCTGGCAGAAGGAGAAGGTGGCTTTAAAGCAGCTCCACATACCACAAGCTACCATGACCATGGAAATTTGACACACCATGTGGAGACAAGGCATTTGACTCCCCATTGTCCTGGATTTTACGAAGAAGTCATCCAAAATGTAAGCAATGCAAACAGGCAGATCTGCGGCTTGGCAGATGGGAGCAAATGGAAAAGGTCCCCTTGATCTGCAAGTATTTGCCTCTCCAAAATAAATGCATGACAGTTCTTTGATTATACAGCATTGTTAAAAACTGCCAATAACACAGGTGTTAAATCTGTTAAACAAACACATCTCAAAACATATCTTTTTTTAAGTGCACGATCTGTTATTTACTAAGTGTTTACTGAAACTACTTATGTGAATTAAGTGCAAGGTCCCAACCACAGCACACTCCTGGGGCTGAGTGAACGAAGACGGGCAAAGTCAGCCAAAGATAAAAAACAGAACAGAACCAATAAAAATAGTGTTCCCAACCCCTACGCAAACTCCATCTGCACGCAAACAGAAAGCTGCATAATCTGTCTCGAAGCTGCCCCCTGGACAAACACCTTCCAGCCTGGATTTCAAGTGATGGCCATGTAGACATCTCTGCAGTTCCCATATCAGCAGAATTTACATTCACAAAAGAAGGTGTAGAACATTCACATTATGGCAGTAGTGATGATAATTTTGGCAGCAGTTACCATCAAAAGCCAACTTCCTAAATATCCTTTTAAGATGAACACTTTAAAGAAGAACATGTCACAATTTCTTTTATTTTTTAACAAAAAACAAAGAGAAAAAATTATATTTTTAAAAATTAAAATTGTCTCCTTTAAGATCATATATGAACAACATGGGGTAATCACAAAGCAAAACCTGTTACACTGTTATTGAAACTTATCTACAATTTTCAGTTATAACGGCACTTTAAGTTTTAACTCTCTTTTCTCAGAATCTTTCTGCTGGAGGAAAATATACCAAAATGGAGTAAGCTGGGAAAAGTCTTTAACTTCAACCTTAGCCAAAACCTAAAAACAATAAATCTTTTCTGAAAGGAATCTAAAAAAACCCCCAAACATTTTGTGTTCTCTCTTGAGCTAACAAAGATGTAAAAATAAGATACAACTAGAATGCAGAAATCACAGTGCTTCATCTACAACAAAACAGGTTTTCCAGGTTTTATAGACCAGCACTAAACATCTGGCTTTCTGTCATCCAACACAGGACAATTTCAACTTTATATACTGAAATCTGAATTAAAAAACAATTTTCAAGTTGTTTCGGACTTCAAATGGTAATCTCATCCAGAGAAACTTCTGGTAGACTTACACAAATGCAATGCTATGATATGGTGCTTTAGGGAAGGATGAAGAGATTTAATTTACAAATATATATTTTAAAAGGATAAAAATAGATATAAAAATATATAAGATTACATATGTAGCATATTAAATTTATGATATATATAAGAAAGAGAGAGAGCGTGAGCAATATTTGAATATATTTATGCTAAAAGTAAAGCTCATCTTAGGAGTACTTTGCTAATACCAAACCTTCTCCTGAGTAATTCATAAAGCAAGCTTTTGTATCTGAATGTGTAAAATCACACTAAGTACAGTGATGCTATCCATATTCGTATCAGTTTCCAAGTAAACTGTATTTGTCCAGACATTTACGGAGACAAGCAATGATGAAAAGCCCATTAAAAATCCTTTGATCATTCTGTCTAAGCAGAGTTTAAATCATGCCTTACCTATATTTTCAACAATATTTTACATATTTTTAATTTTCTTTTTCTTTATGAACTGCTTCAAGCATTTGGGTTCATTCAGCTGTTTATGCCCCACAAAAGCATGCTAATCACACAACCGATAAATGCAATCACTTGGGAATTTTACATTTTCATTGACTCTCAATAACTCCTACAATTATAAACATTAGGTCATAGTCTCAGAGTCTCGCTTTAAGGAGGCAATATATCCTGGAACACCATTTTCCTTGTGTGGTCTAAGCTCTAAAACACCACTGGCAAAATGTCAGTGAAAACGCAAACAGTTTAGGTCTTTATCCCACAGTAAATATTGTTTTGTTCCTCAAAACAGATCACTGCTTCATGGGCACTTAACGTAACCTTCCACCCGTATCTTCCCCACCCAGTGACTTTTAATGCCAACTGATGGGAGACACTGATATCAGCAGGATCCAGGTCCTATTACCAGGTACAGATAGGGTTTAGACTTGTTGCTTGAAAATAAAATATAGTATCCTCAACAAGGATGGCATGTACTCTCTCTACCAGCCCATGGGAAACATGCAGCAGGATGTAAGGGACAATGTTTGTGTGGAGGGTGGTTCTGCACACCAAGCCAGAGGTTGTATTCAGGGAGGTTCAGGACAGCTTTCCTCAGACTGTGAGTTACCATGTTCACAATGTCCTCTTATAGGATTTACAGTTCCTCTGGATTCCCCTGAATTTGAAACACCAGTCATGTCCTCGGGGGCCCTGCGGTGCTTCCTTTACTTCACTAGTGCTATGTAACACAAATTAAAAGTACCAGCCTGGTTCAGGGTTAAAAATCCCACAACAAAACAACCCAACAAATGTACAAATGCCTTGTGTCTAAAGATCTTTTACATGGAAGAGATTGTGAAATGGTAAAAACTAATCTATATTGGAGGAAAAAGCGATTTTTCTATTAGTTAGCTACAGAGCAATCTTTTTACCCCCAAATCCTGCATTCCTTAGGGATTTAAGAAAACATAACTAGTTTCTATTTAGAGCACAGAGTTCCTTGCTTGATTTCATTCTGCAGCATGTATGAGGGTCACATTTATGACAAGTAGAATAGAGGTCTGCAAATCCACTAAAATTACAACTCTTCTCTCATTTCACCTTTTCTGAAAAATCACAGCAAGCTTACAGCTGTCACTGCTTAAAATACTGTTCCAAGTTCCCTGTAACCCAGGTATAAATTATGACTACCAGGGGTTGTTAGATAATACAAAGCACTTGCCTGCCTGATTTCACATTTGGATTTTCATTTCAGTTCATAGATATGAGGCATCACATATAAAACCTTATTTCTAATACCTTTCAAGAGATTAAATATAATTTGTGTTCTTCCAATCTTTCCCATAATATTTGGTCTTTTCAGACTTCTCCAAGAAAGTTAATGTTTCTTGAGGTCTCCACCCATTTCTGCTAAATTGTACCCCCTATAGAGATCCCTGCCAAAATAACAGCATGAGATACAGTTATTTTAAGGAACAGAACTATATTTTCTAATCCTGAATGAGACAGAACAACTGCTCTTAGTCTGTAACAACTAATTACAGCTGGATTATTTCCATGTGTCTTGAGTACGTGCCACAGCAAAATACATATCCAGGTTCCTTTCTGTACTGAAAAACAGAATTTAAGAAAAAAAAAAAAAGATAAAATGGGAGGATCAGATAGAACATATAGAACACAACTGTGGGAAGTGTTTCTAGATACCAGTTCCACCTGAAAAGATGTCCCAGCTTCTCAGTGGTACTGAGAACATCAACTGCTGCTGCTTTGTGTCCTGTCAAGCTCCACAGGCAATAGCCCTGGCAACACTCAGGGTATTTAGGCAAAGGATTTGATTTATTTTGACATTGCAGTTAGGAACACATTGACCCACAGCAAGCAACTTGATCATAGCAGCATCCTAATTTTTCTTTTTTTTTTTTTTTAAAAAAACTTGCAAGCAACAAGACCAATCAGCTAAAATCCACTTGTTTACTTTTCTATATAAAGTTTCATCTAGCCCATTTTACCTCCTGGCCTTAGACTTGTCAGGTTGTTATATCCTAATAATTCCCCTCGAATTTGGAAAAAGTAATTGGTATTTGATATTGGTATTTTTTCCCTTCACTTACAGAAGCATCACCACATGGCACAAGACTTAACCAAATACCTAGGTGACTGCAATACTCTAAAATTATCTTCAGTACCCCTGAGCCCTCCTTGCAGCTAGTGAAAAACTCACTCATGTAGTGACTATTTCTAGAACTAAATGTGTCATTAACTCTCAAATATTTGGAAAGCTTGGGCTTCCCTCTATCAAGCAATCAGAATGCCTTTGAAGATGGTCTGCCACTGTGGCTCACAATTGAACTGTCCTTCACTCACGTCCCAGGGACTACAAACATAATAAAAAGGGCATAATATGCTCCAACCCCCCCTGGTATTTGTGGTAATGACACTTAAATACAGAAGGTAAGGCGAAAGAAGCTCTAAATGTTGGGTTGGAAGTTAAGTGGATGGCTGGGACATGTTTGCCTTGATTTCATCCTGTAAATCCTCATTCCATACTAAGATCCTACTCATGGTAAAAATCATCTAGATTGAGCAGCTTCTACGTACTTGGTGGAAAGTACAGACATCACCTCTCTCTGTCTGGCCACTGAGTCATTTAAAACTTGCTGCAAGTTATTTTTCCAAAGATTGCTTTTCTTCTTGGTTCAGAAGTACGTGAAGAAATTCCACAAAGCAGAGACCTCATTCCAGTAACACTAATTACTCTGTCTCAGATCCCTGTTTATAGGACTATGGAAAGGATATATTTTTTCTTCTTGTGCCCTTAAGCAAACTCAGGGTCTGACCTTGCAGCCTCTGTAACACAGTCACATCTGTTAGGGAGATAATATCACTCAAGTCGCTCCTGTATCAGTTTTCTGCTAGCATTGGTTCAGTTGTTCTTATAAGCAACAATCTCCCTTTTCTCAAACCTCAACTCTTTTGAAGCTTTTATTGGTGTAACTGCAGCTTTCTCAGTTATTCCAGCTTGGGTCACTGGACAGTCAACCTCCAGGACAAGTCTTTGCACTGTTACTATTCAGTAACGAGCATCTGTGAAAGTCACCTAAACAAAACAACCCACCTCTTCACTCTCCTAATGAAAGAAAGCAAACCCCAAATATCCCAAACTGTACACCAGCAGCCTCGTGACTGGATTTGAACAGGGAGCACACATACAAAAAAGTTCTCTTTTTACGTGTGTCTCAAGACATCCAATCTCAAAACTGCCTCTTGGAACAACTTCATAAAGAATAACAGTTCTTTTTTTTTAAAATAACACTATTCACTGAAGTTGTATCCCTCAAGATACTGTATGTTTGATACTCAGATCTGTGGACCAGGTACTGAGAAAAGTATACTCAAAACATCTCTATCCACTCTCAAAACTGACTACAATAAAATACTGTTAACTAATAAAAAATCTAATTTTTCCAAGAATTTACGCACATTGATGACATTAAGGTTCTGACTCCATTTCAGCTTTTAAATCATTCAGTACAAAAAACTTACCTTGATTTAAGAGACTGTGATGTTTTAAAAAAGCCCAAATTATCTTGCTAGGATTCAGAAGGAAAAGTCAACATTCAGGGCTAGACAAAGCACGTTTTGTTCTAAGAGCACTTTAGTAAGCTCCTTGGGAAGACTTTCTATTTAAACACAATTATCATTTATAACAAATATTTTCTGTATTTCCTTGTTTTGTTTGTTTCCAGGGATATTTGTTCCATGTTAACAATGACTAGGGAGACATTCATAAAGAGACAGCACCATCACAGGATGTTGAACACAGCTATGGAAGTCATTCAGACAAGAGATGAGATTTCCCACATTTACTACTTTCAATAACAGAGCTGAATGCCCAGTCAAACTGCCAGAGAGGAAGAAGCACCAGATACTAAGACACCAGGACACTGGTGACACTTGTGACACCGAGAATTTCCAGCCTGCGGAAGTCATCAGTAGTAAAACCTCAGGACACTAGTGCAAATATGAGGTGTAGTGCTGGTGTCCCTAACAGCCCATGCAAGCTGGGAATACACTGGCTCAGTCTAGCCAACTATACAGACTTTTACAAGACTTACATTAAAAAAAAATTACTCTGCACACAGGTTTGCAACCTAGTGAAAGCATATGAGCTACAAAATCAACTTCTCCAAGTTAGGTGCTTGCATATAGATGCTTGCATGGACCTATCACAATGTCCAGACTTCCCAGTGCAAACCAGTTCCAAACCTAGAAGTCCTATTTCGACATCAATATGGACTACACCTAAAAAGATAAATGTCTTAAAACTTGGTACTCATCATCACTCAAACAGCTATACAACTTTTAAATCAGGAGATTTACAAAGCTTGTGTCTTTCCAAGAGGGATGTTGCTTCACTCCATCTCTAAACCACTTCCGTCTTCCCATCATATGGGCTGTATCGATTTCTGAAAGTCTTGTCCCAGGTGTGACTCTTCATGCTTGCAAGTTAACATTCAGAACTGCACAGGCTGTTTCAGCTGAGGTCTCACCAAGGGTTTACACAGTAGTATTAAATTTTTTTTATCTTTACTAAAAATACTTCACTGCATACTCTGTTATTACACTTGTCTTTCTGATTTCTAGCTCTTTGTTTTCCTGTACCAGACTTCTCCTGTGTCTTTGCCAGCTGATGAGCCTCTTACTTCCAGCATCACCTCTTGATAGAGACAATTACCTCGATATTCCCACTGGACCAGATAAATTTATTTTACCTAAGACAAGCTGTCTCCTTAAATGATACATGGAACAGCAAAGGGTTTAGGTAATCCCTGTTGGGGATCAATTCCTGCCAAGTTTTGACTACTATTTATTTTCTCTTATTCCCAGACATCTAAGTACCAGAGGTGATGATCCACTAAGCAAAAGTGTTAGAAAAGCACAAACATTCCAGCAGTTGCATATATTCCTCTAGGAAAACACTAAGGAAGTCTGCCTGGAGTACCATTTCTAGAGCAGACTGAAAATGAATAGGTTTTTTTCCTGAAGACACACATCCCTTGTCTTTTCTGAGACTGGTGAACAATCACCACTTCAGAGCAGCTCTTCATGGTTCTGGATGACCCAGGTCAAAGCCTGCATCAGTTTGTTCTCCAAATTCTAGCAAAATCCCAGAGTTTTCAAAAACATTGTTTCCCCCTCATATGTTCAGATTAATGGTCTTTGTCTTCTTTACAACAGTACTTTGGCAGACTGGGGATTTCAGGGATGATCATTCTGTATCTCTGCATTTCCAATTCCAGACACCCTAGCATTGAAATGATCCATAATTAATTTTCTGTTCAAAACCTGTGCATCTTTATATTTGTGGTAAGATCCATGTCTTTAACATCCTCTCAGAGTCACTCCACCATACCGCATATCACAGCATACTACAAGGGACTGCAGTGAGGACATTGTAATCCTGACCTGCTATGGTGCTGGCTGGGGCTTCTGCCTTCTGGGCATATCCAATTTGAGGTTTGGCAGACTTACATGTTCTTCCCAGGCTCCTGATAAGGTTCAAGTGTTCTCTACCTCTATGCCCACTTGCAGTACTGTTTAACACAGTTAAAATATTTGCAAGCAGATAAAAAAGAAAAAGCCGACAGAGGGGATTTGTAATCACTTGAGAGTTTTTTTCCTTCTTGTCAGTAAGGTACAAAGTGCTACCACATACAGGAATTAACCAACCCTTACTCATCTTTTATCCCTTCTACTTGAGCACAGGTCCTCAGATGGTACACAGGCATCTGACTCCTATCAAAATCGATTGTGTGAAGCAGCCAAATGGTTTGATGATCCGTTCCTTTAGGACTTCACAGGACTGAGAATAAACTTACACTGATCTTGACAAGACAGTTGTTGATTGTTGTCTTTGTTTTTATTTAAATTCTGTTTACCTGCAATCAGAAAAAACTTTAAAAATATATAGTGAGACAGAAGGGTGCTTAAAAAACAGAACTTAATTGCTCAAGCACGATGACTGCTGAGTTAAATGACTCCTTGTAGAATATGATCAAATTACTTCATGATGAAGGGAACTGCAAGACATTTCACAAAAGCAGAGTTCCAGGGCCTAATCTCATTTTCACTATCACTTAAAGAAGCATAAATCTAGAGAAGTTCAATCAAAGCCAATAGAGACACATGCAATTTCCATCGGCGCTGCAGAACAGTTTTTGATTCTAGCTATACTTTTTTGTTCACAGGCACTAAAAAACAAACACAAGTAACTCATGCTGTTATGGATAAAACAGTTATTTGCGTAGCATTTTTATGTGCATATGCTGCCATATCTCAACAAAAACTTCTTCCAGGAGAATTCATGCTCTGCTGTTACAGAGAGTTTACTAAGACATTGTTAGAACCTTCTTAACATTAACAGTTGAGATGCTAAGTTTATAAATAATTTCCTTTTGTTATGATTTTCAGCTATATGCTTGTAAAGGGAAAAATTAAGGGCTCTGTGGTAACCCGCCATCTGAACACTAATTTCATAAAGGGAATGACTAACCATCCAACTGTAGCCTATGAAAAACCTTGCAGCATTTAATAGAAAAAGTACACTGTGGAAAATCTACTTTTTAAAGGAGATTGTTTTAATAAAAGATTTTGTTAGCAGAAGTGATAAACTTTTACTATAAACAATTCAAACAAAAATTAGTAGGTGTCCATGCCTCTTGAAGACTTGTAAAAATAATGCATTTAGTCTGATTAAAGTAGGGAAATAAGCTGTTATGATCTACACATCTTGTTATTTTTACAGCTGCTACCAAACAATAATAATAAAAAAAAAATTGCACTTACTTGTAAAACTCATGCTTCAGTAAGAAGGGGTGCCAAAAAAAAATATTCTCTCCAAGAGACTAACATTACAGTTCATAAAGATATCATTAAACGTTTCAGGGAGTTCCGAAAGTTGTATGTCTTCCTACTATGGAGTAAAAGATGGAAATGTGTATTTGAAGACTAACAACTTCATTTTATCTCCAGTAGCAAATGCAAAAATCTTGAAATTAATTACAGTCTGCAGTTTAGCCATTTAAGAAATAAAATCTATTTTGAACAGAGGCTAGTGTCTACTTCTGAATATATCAAGAACCTGTACTTCCAAAGAAGCTCTGCTCACAAACAGGTTTCTTTTCATGCTATATAAATGGGCTTAGGGACTATGTATTTCCTACAACATAATTTTTTTGTTATTGATACCCAGCCTCAGAACATCCATTTGATAGAGGACTTCCAGACCCAAATTTTGGAAGCCTCTGCTTCTCTTTGTCATCATTATGGGGCAACTTGGGGTGATGCAAGGACTCATGGTGCAGGTCTTCCCCACAACAGCCCTATTTAGTTAACAAGGCAACACAGAGGTGGAAGGACCACTTCTGAAACTCACAGTCTCAAGTGTTTCACACAAATACCAATCACATGCCTCCAGAGTAAGATATGACACAGACTTTTCCAGTTCTTTGATGCTGCTTTGCACCTTTTTTCCCACATGCATCCCACTGTAGCAGGCAGAATACTGAGTACTTTGAAACATTCAGTCTTCTTGCAGCTGAGGATGGATTTTAGTAATAAACACTTGCTGTAACTTTTCATCCTCTGAGACATTATATTTCCAAGAAGTACAGTCAAGATGGCATTTAATAAAACAGATTGTTATATTAATTTGGCTCTTTCTTCCAAAAGAGAAGACCTACAGAGCAAAGTACCAGACTGTACAATATGGATTACAGCCAGGGTCTTCAGTCCTAGGACACAACTAAAAGGAATTTCTCCTCTATTTCCATCCTGAAGATACATTTGCCCTACATTAAATCTTTGATAAGTCCTTAAAGAAATTTTCTTGGAACAATTTTCTTTTCATTGGAATAACTTGTAACTGTAATGGCTGTAAGGTCAATGAAAATGTTTGAAGTCTCTTTTTCCTGGTACTTAAAAATATCCAGCAGTCCATACTGCAAACAAGGATGTGAAAATAAACATATGTGTACATGTTAGCCATTCTTGCTACTGACTACTTGTTTTCTGCTGCTTTTTTTCACTCTACTACAGTTATTTTCACTGGAGATGTTCCAGTGATGTACCATTAGCTTCCTCCCACTGTGGAAATACTCTGGATATTTTTGCAACATAAGAAAACATCACAAAAATCTAATCTGTCTCTCAGTGGATATGAAAAAATATACTTCAAAAAGGGAAGCATTTTTTCTCTTATCTCAAACAGTAGCATTTTGTTGAACTGGAATGACAACAAATCACCATAAGCAAACAAAGTCCAGTCAGTTATTTGAAGATTCAATTTATGACTATCTTCTTCACTATAACACTAACACCACATCTTCATGATAAGCTATCAAGTTCCTTTGTGAGGCATAAATTAGGCTTTTTCCTTCATTTTATAGCTGGAGAAGTAGATAATACTGACATTGGTAGTAAACAACAGCATGTAACCCAAGGCAGTATTTGGCACAATACATCTTCTTGAGGAGCACAGAAATTTAACCGAGAATCTAGAACTACAACTCAACTGCTGGCACATCTGTCCTAAGGTTAAACACCATTGCCTCCCAGGATCACAGTGCTCCCACTGATGTAAATCTAGAGGGGCACTGTCAAGTACCCCTCCAGGCATGCTCCATAAAACTACAACTCAAATGCAGGTCAGCACAAGGACAACAAACACTACAAGCAAGACTCTGGACAATAAACTTAGCTTGGAAAGTCAGACACAGAACTCTCCTTGGTGGCAAGATGCATTCAATCTGCTTTAACAACTTTTTTGAATTCTTTTATTCATGGAATGCTAAGAAGAATTACGAATTCCAAAATTGTCGTCTTTCAGTATCGGTCCAGGGAAGTCAGTAGGACTATGTAAATGCAGCCCTCTGCACATCTTTTCTTCAGCATCTTTAGGGCCCATGCAGAGGACCAAAAGAGCCATTTTTTAACACAGACATGTTCATACATGCCAAGTAGTTTTCTTGAGCTCCTGTGCCACACAAGAATATTTCTACAGGAAAGGGGTCTAATTTAAGACCAGATACAAGGAGAAGGTTTGAATGCACTTTGAATCTACTTTGATCCAGAGGATATACCAGGAATGCAGGTCTGTCTTTATAAAACATCTGTGGATAAAGCTCAGTACCAGGTCCTATCACAGTGAAATTTTCATTTTTTTCTTTAACCAATTTTAAAACTAAGAAGAAATAAGACATGTCAACTTGGCCTGAAGGATAACTCCTCCCCTATCTTCTCACTGATTGAATACAGAAAGGGCAGACCAAGCCCTGAAGCAGACTCTTAAAAGAAAGGTCTAAAAACTAGTAAGTGTCATATTGTCTCATTTCCCTCCCTCATTCCTAATTAACTGGGTTTTGTCTGGAAGGAAGAATCTGGGGAGCTGAAGGGTGAGAGCACGCAGGGAAAGATGCTCAGAAGTAACATTTTTAATACCCTCTGTTTTGCCATCAGACAAGCTAGAAGGCAAGGTAGAATAAAAAAGAATCCCATGGTTTCCATCTTTAAATCACATTCCATTTTGTGTTTCTTTGTTTTAAAATCAGAAAAACTGAAATGAGAATTTTTCCATGCAAATTAAAAAAAAAAAGAAAAAAACCCAAGCCATTTTCTATAGGCTCTTTGTCTCTCAGGTTTTAGCATTTAAAGCAGTTTCACCAGCTGCTCTCTGGATATGCATTTGTAGCCTCCAGGGAGTACTAAGTCCAGTGAAGAAGACATACACTTTCTTCAGGAAAGAGAAAATAAACTAAAAAACCCCACAAACTAATAAGTTTTGTAAATCTGAATATACATTAAAACAATCTTTCCGCATCTGTTTAAGCAAAACCCACTATTTAAAATCTTCTATTTAAGCAGCATGTTATGTAATATATCAAGAAACCAGTGTCTGAGACACACAAGATCGCCTGAAGCAGCTCTTGCTCATAAATTGTCTGGGCCACTGTGCAGACCAACAGCCCAACCACAGCTGGATTCTTCATGCTACAGATTTCCAAGCAGCAGGCAGAGATGAGTCCAGACTACCAGTATGCCTTTCTGCCACTGCTCCTTGCTCCTGCTTTAGGAAGCTGTAGTTAAGAGCACAGATCCCCAGGAGGATCAAGCTTTTACCAAACAGTAGCTCTGGTGACCCCTGGTACCTCAATTCCTTGTCTCAGTTGCTGCTTCTCAACCACTAAGATCTACCAAAGACTCTCACCTACATTTTCACCCATTTTTATTCTTCCCACAGATGCTATTATAAAGATTAAATAACTTTCAGTTTGGCTATTTTTGTTTGAATTATAACTCATTTCAACTCTCAAAGGCAATAATCTCTAAACTAAAGGGTTTTGTCAGAATTCCAGAGAGCAATGTTTAGGAACTGACACTGCTTTTTTGGTGTGGCTATGATAATAAACTCCATAATGAAAACTGAGTATGATAATAACATCTTGAGAACAGGCAAGATGTCAGATTTACAACATATATTAAATGTGTTGAATGTGATCATAGAGATATTAACATTCCACTGAGACACTTGAGCTCTGGGCAGGAAGTTATTTACAATGAAATAACACATTCAATAAAGTTATTTGCTCTCTCTTATAAAAAGAATTCTGAACATACTTTTTTGATGTGTTTTCACAAACTTCTAAATTGTAAGCATTTACCCATTACTCATAAAATACTACAATAATACTTCATGTATTTTTTCATTCATTTTGCAAACTGTATCATCTAACTTCTTCAACTTACACATGCTGTTATGGAGAACTTGGTGGTCAACCTTCCCCTTTGAGAGAGGGTAATGAGACTGTGAAGCCAACTGCTGAATGCTGCTGTTTAACACTGGAAGCTCTGTGCTACTGATTTCTCCATATAAAGGTTATTTTTGTTGTACACTTGTTAGCCCAGATGAACGTTGTCCTATATTTCCTCAACCCCACTCTCTAGAGCAAATTGCCTTTGAATTATAAGCCTATTCATTCTCCAAGAACAAACCATTTGAAAACTCTGATCACAGCTTTGATTTTTCCTTTCTTTCCCACTTAAGATATTGTGTACACACCTCTTTAGCTCATTTAGAATCATAGAATCATAGAATCACCAGGTTGGAAGAGACCCACCAGATCATCAAGTCCAACCATTCCTATCAAACACTAAACCATGTCCCTCAGGACCTTGTCTACTC
>WAAB01010920.1:23350-35574 GCA_013389865.1 Piaya cayana | reverse complement strand
TACAGAGGGAGAATAACCTCCCTGGACCTGCTGGTCACACCGTTTCTGATACAAGCCAGGATGCCATTGGCCTTCTTGGTCACCTGGACACACTGCTGGCTCATGTTCAGCTGGCTGTCAATGAACACCCCCAGGTCCCTCTCCTCCTGGCAGCTCTCCAAACAGACCTCACCCAGTCTGTAGCTCTGCATAGGGTTGTAGTGCCCCAAGTGCAGGACCTGGCATTTGGCCTTGTTAAACCTCATGCCATTAGACTCAGCCCAGCAGTCCAGACTGTTCAGATCCCTTTGCAGAGCCTCCCTACCCTCCAGCAGATCGACACTTCCACGCAGCTTAGTGTCATCTGCAAACTTGCTAAGGGTGCACTCAATGCCTTCATGCAGGTCATTGATGAAGACATTGAACAGAGAGAAAACCTGTTTGATGTGCATTCATTACTGAATGGCTGTTAATATTAATACAGTGAATATCATGTCTGTCTATCACACGTTATTGAAATTCCAGCACAGATCATAAAAATTAAAAGGTATGTAGCAAATTAAAAGGTATGTAGCTGGAACTCAAATTTAACAAAACCCCTCAAATTACAGGTTTTTAATAGATGGACGTATGCTCAATGTGGTTTTTTTTAAAAAAAACAGAATCAGCAATGAAATCAACACATCATGATGGAAAACACTATGCAAGAAGGATTTTCTGAACATGAGTAGACTCTGAGATTACTCTTTGCAACTGAAATAGTTTTTCTCTTTGAATTTTAGACAGAGCTACCCTCAAGGAGACGCAAACAAATTGCTTTATTTTCTTAGGCCAAGAAGAAACCAAGTCAGCACTATAGGATTCTGCTTTCCATTGTTTCTGCTTACAATTGGAATAACATAGAAGAGACAGCAAAGCAGAGCAGTAGAGTGACATTTGCTACTCTTAGTTTACAAAAGAAGCCACCATTAGTTTGAAAACTGAAACTAAGTAAACAAAAAAATGGAAAACAGAGAGAAAAAAATCAGCACAGAATTTGGGGAAAGTCGGGGTTTTTTCCGGTTAAATCAAAGTCAGCTCTGATTATTTGCATGGTAGGCATAACTCTCAGCTTCCTAATAATTAAGAATTTTAAAGAGAGGAACTGTGCAGTGACACAAATGGGTCTGTGGGAGACATAACCAACACAAGCAAAGGTCTCCAGAGCAGATTTGCTCCCTGTCACTGACTTAGCACAAAGCAAGCAATCCCCAACAGCTACAGCTGAAGTGACACTGATATTGAACACTCAGCAATGACTCACACATTGACAGACAAGTCATCTCAGGGCACTGTGGTGGAGACAAAATATTAAACTCAAGGTTGTGAGAATTCAACACAATCTCAACAAAAACCTGAAGTCACAGAAAGAGTTCTTAGGCACTGGAGTGGGTTGCCCAGGGAGGTGGTTGAGTCACCTTCCCTGAGGTGTTTAAGGTGCAGGAGGATGAGGTACTGAGGGGCATGGTTTAGTGTTTGATAGGAACAGTTGGACTCGATCCCATGGGTCTCTTCCAACTTGGTGATTCTATGATTCTATGCCTTAAGTGACCAGGATTGCACAAGCCTGAGCACAAATAAAAATGTGATACATCCCAGGTGAGGTTTCTCTGAACATCTGTAAACGAACAGGTATCTGTAAATCAGCAGTACAGGCCTTCTAGTTATCTTGCGCATACCTGTTGTGTGACCCTGTTGCACACATGCAGGAACTGCTCTCCCAAACATGCAGTGACATAAAGGCAAACACTGCAGAAGCCTCAGAAAGAACTGCTGCCCAAATGCTCTTGTGCTCTGTCAAAGCTCTTTCACAGCAGAAAAGGGGCAATGCCGTCTTATCTGGGATGTCTAGTAAGCTTGATATGTTTTTCCATGCATAGTTTAAATATTTCATGTTCAACTACCTTCCAGTAGTTCTGGGCTGTGACAATGACTGAAGATAATATGAACTGAGCAAAGACAGAACCAGCAATTTAGATACTGACCTGTAAGGTGTCTCTCCTGCCCCCATATGGACCTGCTCTTTACAGAGGGGGAAGAGAGGTTTTCCCAGCTGAGGAAGGAAAGAAGGGGAAAGGCTGTCAAGGGAAGATGTAGTAGCTCCTTTTAACTTAGCTTCAAGTACTATCTGGGAGACCAGGCATCCTCCCTGGGGTGTGTGCATGTGTGGGTTTGTTTGGGTTTGGCTGATGTTTTGTTTTCCTGACTTCTACTTAAATAGCGGGCTGGAAACACTTAAATGGGGAGTGATTACCTCTCTTCTATCACACATGCATCTGTCACAAAATCCACCAGCAAGATGGAATTTTTACTTTTTTATGTCTGTATTGCTTTTTTTCTCCCTTCTCCACACCCTTATTGGGTTGGGTTTTTTTTTCTTTCTCTTCCTTGCAACTGTCTATCTTTATCTTTCCAGTCTTGCTTTTTCTGTCTTGCCGGTTTTAGTTGCAATCAGCATAGAACAACCCGGCTCAACAGGTCTCTATCACAATGGCAGAAGTAATACAAGTATTAAAATTGTCCTGCTGTTAGCCAGGGAGTATGCAACCACTTCTCTAAGGACAAAGCAGTTTGACCTTAGGGAGCATATACAATACTTAGGATAATAACAAAAGTCTTATTCTCTTTGGCAGCCTGTATTTATTACATATTTTGCATCAGCCACAGGAGGCCCTGGGGCTACTATTTTGTTTGTCTGGAGTCTCTGAGCTAGACAACATGCCCAGGAAAGTCAGTTCATACTTAACCCTGTATTCTGTAGATGAAAACCATAATGCAATGCACCTGGATTTCATTATTGATCAAACCAGTAAGGAGGGCACTTATCATAAAGTTCTGGGCTTGCCAGTTTTAAAATTCTCTATGCTGCTTTGATGTGAACATCAAAAACTTCTGGACTACAAAACCAACCATTTGCCAGACCTCATCCTTTAACTGTAGGACTTCCTACCTCAGTGTACCACTCACAGCAATTACAAAATGTTCTGAAAGTTCATCAGTTATATTGGTTCATTATATCATTAATTATATTGGTTTGTTTTGAAGTGAACTGGCTTTCCAGAGGAGACACTTCACAGTAAACCCACTGCAGCACTGTACTTTGCTGCAAAAGGCTTTTCTCAAGCCAGTAGCATCTACATCTGTTGAAATCGCAAGTGTCCCTCCCTAACCTTACAAAAATTCATAAATAATTAAGATGTTTAGCCTTACTGCCTGATACAGCAAGTGACCCAGAAAGTCCTGGCACCTAAATTTTGTATGGAAACCTACAGACACATGTGTAGCATTGCTGTTACTCTTAACTGGTAGATTATTCACAATGTGCCTCAGTAACTGTGAGTAATCTGTTTCCTTGGCAATCATAGCAAAGGAAATTGAATTAAACTAAGGTCTGACTGCAATCAGAACTATGAAATTTTAAAGTGCTACTTCTAAAGCAATAGTGAGAAAAAAAAATCTAGGAAAGCTGGGAAAAACATTTTAATATCATTGTAACATACACTGTTTTGTAGAAAAGTAGTGTACTGAAGCAAGATTTTACGTATACATGTATGAAAATCTACCTGTGATGGCAATTTCCAGGAAGATGTTTTTTAAATATATATACAAAACAGACAACAAAAACTTCTTAACTAAGGGAACACCTATCTACATTGCATCTCTTCATAAACACTGTGCTAGTGAATGAATTAATAGAGTTAGTACTAACGAGATTTTCAGAGCAGCACTCCTTCCATAGATGCACCACATCACAGATCTGCTGAACACATCATTTTCATGATGATGGTTTGATACAGAGTTCAAAAGGCCCAGTACTATGTGCATATTCACAGGCTTCATCATAGGATAAATAAATTAATAAGTTACAGTGCTCCTCATTTTCAATCTGATTACCAATAAGCATTACCACAGTTCTTCTCAACAGTGCTTACAGTCTATGCAGGCATGTTTCAGATGCTGATGCTACCCTGAGTGAAACACAGAGTCAGCCGCTCATGGCACATAACCACTAGCCTATTTGCAAAAGAATTCTTAGTTTATTGAAATGTAAAGAAACTCTTTTGGCAGATGTGGAATTGTAGATGTTGTGTATGTTTAGTTTTCTTAAACTAAAACAGATTTCTAAATCATATCCTCTCATAAAGTTTCAGCAAGATTCCACTACAGAGTGCATTTCCCTGCAAGATAACTGGAGAAGAAGCAGTACTTTGCTCTCATGAGATAAATTTCTTGTTTTCACTGTTACAAAGTAACATATAAATTGGAGCTCTTTCAACTCTGTTAAAAGTGAAATGGTCAGCAAAACTTCAGAGAGGAAACACAATGGCAACAATAAAAAAGAAATGTTTAAAAATAAATGTCAGAAGATAAGATGACAAAACGTAGTTCTTGCTTACTCTGTCTGGAAGCTTTAAAATTTTACACAGCATTTTTTTTTCCTGTTGGTAAGCTCTGCAGCATTCTCATCAAGTATCTGGGAACCCAGAATTGCATATGGTCCCCACAGGCATATTAGTGAAAGTGCTGCTCTTTGTGAAACAGCTACAATCCAACTTACTTGCAATTACTTTTATACTTTAAGAATGTGCCAAATGATACAGTCTATGAAAATAGTAGGCTCCACCAGCAGTATCAGCATTCAAGAGAGTAAAAAGAAATGCTTTTTGAGGCATGTGATCTCTAGCTAGCATCATAATTGAGTAGAGTGTAAGTATACTCGCATCCTCTTCTTCAATACATGTGCATTGTCTTTTTGTTATGAAGTGCAGGGCAGCCTTTCAGAGCAAAATGTAAAACCTGAAATGTAGGCAGTGTTTCTGTAAAGTACTTGCAGCTTGTAACTGTGAGATGAAGGAGCAGATAACCTACTTTGAAATGTGTTTATCCTATTTAAAAGACCTTTTGCTTGTGAAACACTACAAAAAAGTTATTGATTAAGTTCTAAGGTAAAATCTAAGCCCCACAACATGGGGTTTATTTGCAGATATAACACATAAAGTTTGTCTCACCTTTACAAAGATTTTACTGTCATTAGCTAGGACTACTCTGCCAATAATTCTTTTTCTACATCTCCTAATCCCTGCTGTTTCTGCATAAGGAAGAGATAGGAGCATCCTACATCACCATACACAGAAAATTCAGGTATAATACGTTCCTTGACAAACCAGTACACTTCATCATCAGAAAAACATGCAGGAAGCAGAGAGTGCTTACCATGATGTCAAAGAAAGATTGATATTTTCTCTCACGAGTTTATCAGTCTATTTGTTTGAAAAAGTTGGTTTTGTCAATGAATTTAGTCAATGTTATTTACAAGTTGAGAGGGAATAATCATAGAATGGTTTGGGCTGGAAGAGACATTAAAGCTCATCCAGTTCCAACTCTCCTGCCATGGTCAGGGACACCTTTCACTGAATCAGGCTGCTCAAAGCTCCTCCTCTTCTTTCCTGTAGCTCCCTTTAAGTACTGGAAGGCTGCTATGAGGTCTCCCCAGAGCCTTCTCTTTTCTAGGCTAAATAAGCCAAATTCTCTCAGCTTTTTGCAAAGAAGAGGTGCTCCATCCCTCTGATCAACTATCATGGCCCTCCTCTGGATTTGCTGTAAAAGATCCACACCATCCCTGTGCTGCAGAATCTAGAACTGAACACAGTGCTACAGGTGGGATCCCACCAGAGCACAGTCGGGGGTGGGAGGAGGAATCACCTCCCTCAATCTACAGGTCACGTTTTTTGAAGCAACCTGGAGTACATTTGGCTTTCTGGGCTGCAAGTACACATTGTTGGGTTATGTTGATCTTCTCATCAAACAACACCCCCAAGTACTCCTCATGGCTGCTCTCAATCCATCCTCTGGCTTGTTGAACTTCATGAGGTTTGCACAGGCCCACCTCTTAAGTCTTTCCAGGTCCCTCTGGATGGCATCCCTTGCTCACCAGCACCATAGAAGCATTGTAGATGGTCACCAGATTTGTCAGGAATTATTTGCCCTTAGTAAAGTCATGTTGACTGTCACCAATCTCCTCTTAATTTTCCACGTGCCATAGCATAGTTTCCAGGAGGATCTGCTCCATTATCTTGCTGGGTACTGAGGTGAGACTGAGCAGCGTGTACTTCCCCAGGTCTTTCTCTTTTTCTTTTTAAAAAGGGGTGTTAAGTTTCTCCTTTTGCAGCCAGTGGGAACTTCAGTGGACTGCCACATCTTCTCAACTATGACAGCTATTGACTTAGCCGTGTCATCTACCTGTTCCCTCAGCACCCATGGATGCATCTCATCATGTCCCAGGAATTAGACCAATAGTTTCAACTGAATAAAAGAACAAAACCCTTTCCCTTTTCCCATGAAGGAAATGGCTAAATTTTTCTTTCAGGCTATGCAGATCCATGTTCAAATTTTCATCTGCCTGATTCATGCATGACGCAATCCTTAATTTAGCCCTTTTTTCCCCAAAAAATTATTAAAAGGGAGTAAAATTATTTCTTTCAAGTAAATTTTCAACAATATTTAAGTGTCTGGTAGATGAAGAGATTTGCACAGTCAGGGGATAGAAATATTCTCATTTTCTCATCTGCTTACTGCTTGAATCTTCCTCCAGCTGGTGATGGGCAAACAGCTCCCACAAGCAAATGTTTCTGTTAAGCCTGTATATGGTCTTTCTGAATAATTTTCTCTATATTCTCTGAATTCTAGCTGAACACAACAGTTAGCTTTCATAATATACAGCACTTAATAAGGTGATCAAGTTCTGCCGGTTTTTAAAAAGGAAGCAATTACAGTTAATAAATTGTACCTGATTAGATGTTAAGCTTCCTGACACTGGAGCGGCATAAGCCCTACCATCTCCTTACAGGAGCAACATAAGCTCAGGGGTGCTGAGCACAGCTACACAATCAGGATAAAGCAAGGGGATGCCTATTCAAGATGCTGCTTTTTCTTCTGGACCACAGAATCAATGTACACTGCTTAAAATGAAAATGTATGAAGGACTGTAATAAACAGGACTGAAGCTAAGATGTTCAAACTGAACTGTCACATGCAAGTGATAACTCACGGAAGCACTGAAGAAAACCACAGCAACGTTCATGTGATTTAACATACCAATGCATTGTCCGTCTGAGAGTGAAACAGGTTAGCATCACATTCAAATAGCTGGATAAGACAGTAATAGTATTGGGACCTCATATTCTCATGCTGCCCAAATATCAGCAAATTTGATGAATTTTGCATACAGTATGAATTAAAAGTCTTATATCATCAACAAATTTGCAGAATTTACTCATTCTCTGTACCTGCTTGACAGGGACATTAGTACCAAGTACTTTGTGCAGTTATATACAAGAGTTTAAATGAGATTTGTACTGAAAAGATATCGTACAAGCTCCCACTGCTCTCTGCATCTGTTCCTCTGTACTCTTATGAAAATAAATACAAAGAACATTTATAAAATACAAATCAAACTAAGTCAAGGGCCAGATTGCACAGATTCAAAAAGGAAAAAAACCCCATCTAATTATGTACAAGGTTGCTATGACCACAGGGAAAAATGCCAATATATTCTCAGTGTTTGGCCCCTCTTTTGGCTTCGCCTTCCATTTGGCTCATCTTTATTCATGAATAAATCTGGTAAAAAAAATAATTCAAGAAATATTTTTTGTGATGAAAAGATGCTATTTTTATTAAAGTGCTCTGTAAACTTGCTAATTTTCATTTTAAAATGCAGCTAGAGGAATAAAAGGATGAAATTGCTTTCAGTCAAGAATTTATGCTTTGGAAAACTATTTCTCCTGAGGAATTTTGACATCTGACTTCAAATATATTTCTTTTTTTATTTAACTAATTGCACAGCAGGTCATTAGTAGAGATGCATGTTGCCTTATGCCCAACATGTTATGGCAGGAGATTTTGTGTTAGTTTGTTTAATTTCCACACAAAAGGTACTTTGACCTAAAAAAAAAAGCTGTGTATGCTAATAGCACAGAGCAACTGATATTAACTGTCCTTTTAAACTACCTCTAACAATGTACATAAATTACTGTATTACACATAACTATTGTCATTATGAAATACAGTGAACAAACTGTCTAGGAAGATAGAAAAGGAAATTTTGTAAGAATAAATATTAGAATACCACGTTTCTCAAAAACCTGGAGTGAAAGTTCCCTAAAGCTACAGATGAGTTTCTGTTCAGCTGTAGTTTTTGAAATGTTCACTGGCATTCCAGCTGTGAAAATCAAATCCTAAAGCACCTATCAGAATGTCCTATGAAACATAAACCTCCTTGAATAATTCACAGGATTAGTCAACACTTGCAAGTTTTCTGACGTTAACAGGCTCAACTTCAAAATATTGACAAATCTTAAATTAAAATGTGTTCTGCCAAGGTTAATCCTACATGCCTGCTGAAAGTACACCTTGCTACCAGGAGCAACAGGGACTCTGCTCTTCCCCTAAAGTCTACCTTACCGTCACCCATCACAGGTGGGTGACGCTGCTGGTCTACCTCAGCGTGGCACCTCCAAGGGGCAGGACCAGCAACACATCGCAGCAGAGGTATTTCTTCTATGCAGAGCTGCTCTTCCGAGTGGCATGACTCTTTTGGAGATGTTGCCCTGCACTTCTGTGTAAGGACATCATGAAAGAGAGTGTGCTGAGTGGGAAACAAAGCACTCTACTTACCCCACCCTAAAGTCTAGACCTTGAAAACATATGATTACATATAAATTTTTTTTTTTTAGCAAGGCAAACCTAGCAGTCATAGATTTGAAAACATGAATCAAACCAAAACAACTTAGAGTGCAGTGCAGCAGTTTAGAAATGCTCACTTACAATGTGTGCTGGTTTGGGTGAATACCACGGGATTGTGCAGGAGGAGAGCTGGAGCGGGAGGCAGGGCTCAGCAAAACCAGAGCCCAAAGGTCAGAAATACCTCAGCAAGGATGAAAGAAATTACAAGTGCGACTTGGCAGCTGGATAGAGTCCTGCTTTCTCTGCACAGTGGCTCGCAGCAGCCAAGGGAGCCTGTGAGGTCCTCATCCCTTAAACAGAAAGCAGACCAACTTTGCTCAGATGGATTTTGGGGCATATGGTAAATAGCAGGACAGTCGTGTGCACTGCTTTATGCAACTCCTACGCTTGCTTTTTACTTCAATAACTCAATAACTCCCCACTCAGCACAACCTTGTTCAGCCCTGTGCTCTGCTTCCAAACTAGAGAGATGCTCCAGGTTCGACCAAGTATCCTCCCTCCCTGCAAAGCCTGAGAATACTCTGCTTGTCTCCAGAAAGTGCTGTGTGCTGCTGTGTGCTGCAAGGCTCCTTATAAGCAGGTTCTACCTCACCTTCACAGAACAAGAGAGGAGAGAGGCGAAAGGAAAGCAAAGAAGGGTGGTCTCCAATCCCTGTAGAGTCCTCCTCAGCAGCTGTAAGGATGCTAGTGCTGCTGAGAACTAGGCAGCAACGTGAAACCTTCCCAGGTGGCTGTCAGAGGGCATGAATCAGTCCTGAGCACACGAGCAAGGGACAATACTGCTGCACTGTGTGTCTGCAGGTCCCTAGTGTTTATGCCAAACAGAAAACAGTCTGGAAAGAAATGGACGATCTCTGTAAGAATTTTCACAAACATTAACGTGTCCTATCATATTTTTGGTATACGTTAGTGGCTCCCTGCCACATGCAGAATACACATGCAGGCAGAACACAGTTGCCTCCACAAAGCATCCTCTCACAAGAAGCTGCTTTCATACATTAAACACCTAATCTGTGAGAATGGGACTAATCAGAGGACATCAGTAAAGCTTATGTGTGCGCCGCTACTTTGTGTCTATTGCTTCAAAACCACATCTACTGCCAACTGTTCCAGACATTTGTCAGCATTAAAACAGCTTTAAAATTATTCTGGAAACATGACATTTCTCAAATACACAGTTGAAAAATGAAAACGCAGAGTTAGATTAATTTTACGTAGTTTGAGAGGCCTCTGCTGAAGGGATTCCCAGAGCTGGTTGCTGCAGAAGTTACTCATTCGGAGCATATAATTCACCTACTTAAATGCGATGTCTTTTGGGTGGCATGACTATAATAGGTCCTATTGACTACACTACAACTGATGTTGCTATAGCTCCAAGCACTTCTAGACATCCAGGTTGCACAAAGCCTCTCTCACTGTATCAAAGATAAACGGCCAAGATATAGCAATGAAAATCACACGCATCCTTTTCTGCTATGCCTTTGAGGTGACATTTGCAGCAATAACACCTTTCACAGAATCATAGAATCACCAGGTTGGAAAAGACCTTTGAGATCGTCTAGCCCAACCATACCTGTCCACTGCTAAATCATATCCCTAAGCATTTCACCTAACTATCTTTTAAATACTTCCAGGAATGGTGCCTTGACCACCTCCCTGGCACAGCCTGAAGTTGTCATCCTATCGCTTGGGAGAAGAGACCAACAACACCCACCTCACTACAAACTCCTTGTAGAGAGCAATGAGGTCTCCCCTCAGCTTCCTTCTCTCCAGGCTAAACAACCCCAGCTCCCTCAGACGCACCTTGTAAACCTTCCACTGGGGCAAGAGCAGCGATGTCGAACCCGAGAGGGATGTGACCAGGTTACCTGGACCGGTGGCACCTAGCGGGGCGGGGAGGAGGCGACCCGATGCCCCATCGCCCGTCCCCGACCCCGGCGGCGACACGCGCGTGCGCGCTTTTCTCACGCCCCGCAAGCGCTCACCTGAAGCAGGTGGTGAGCTCGCCCGTGGGTTTCAGGCAGGGGTACCGCGTGGTGGCGATTTTGTTCTCGGAGCAAACCTCCCTGCAAGGCGGGGAGTCCGGTTATTGAAAAGCAAATTAAAAGAAACTAAAGAAAGAAGAGGGGAGGAAGGAAAAGGATGGATAGAAAAGTCACGGGGGGGAGGGGGGGGTGGGGGGTTATCCTGCGGGGGGTGCTCCCACCTGTCGCCGTCCTGCGGCTCCTCCCGGTAGGTCCAGGCGTGCCCCAGCGCCAGCAGCAGCAGCAGGCGCAGCGGGGCCAGGCTGCCGCCCGGCTGCCCCATCGGGCCGCCTCTCCCCCCGCGCTCCGCTCGGGCTCTGCCCGCCCCGGCCGCGCTCCCCGCTCCTCCCGCCCCGGCCCGGGGCCGCCCCCCGCAGATGTGCCCGCGGGGAGGGGCCGCGGCCGCTCCCAGATGTGCCGGCAGATGCGGCGGGGAGGGGCCAGATGTGCGGGGGAGGGGGCTGCACATACGCATCGAACGCTCCCCCCTTCCCCCCCCCCGCCGACGATCCCTGTGGGGTAAAGGGATGCAGAAAGGGACCGCGGGGGTGATAAGCGGCTCCCCGTGCACCGCCGCTGATGCTTTCCAGATTCGGCTTTATCTTAGATCTCTTTCCCAAACGAGCAGAGCAGTTCAAAGCATCTCTGCTGCGACGGCTGTTTATCCTTGTGCACGGCTGCCGCTTCCCCACCATTCATTAAAAAAAGGGTATTAATGACAACGTGCTTTTCTCTAACTAGTGTATCGCGTCTGGCTCTCTCTGTATCATCATATCCTGTTTTTATGACTAAACTGTCTGGGACCACAGCGGAAAACCTGCAGAATCGCTGGGGGAGCTGGGGACATTCAGTCTGGAGAAAAGGAGGCTGAGGGGGCACTTTATCACTCTCTACAGCTACTTGGAAGGAGGCTGGAGTGAGATGGGTATTAGTCTCATCTGTATAACAAAGGAGAGGGTAAGAGGAAACAGCCCTCAAGTTGTCCCATGGGAGGTTTAGATTGGCTATTTGTAAAAAAATACTTTACTGAAAGAGTGGTGAAGCTTTGGAACAGGCTGCCCAGGGAAGTGGTGGAGACTCCATCCTTTCAGGTGTTAAAAAATGGATGTGGTGCTTTGTGACATGGGTTACCAGGCACAGTGGTGTTGGGCTGACGGTTGGACTGGATGAACTTAGAGGTCTTTTCCAACCTTACAAGTTCTGTGACTCTTTAAGGTCCTGCAGGTATGAAAGACTGCAAGGAAATTAAGGTGTTCAACCCAGTATTACCAGCACTTTCACTTTAATATAAATAACCACATTTTACAGCAACAAAAATGAAGGATATGTGAGCAACAGATTGTACTCTTATATTCTTACAGCTCCTTCCTTCCTTCCTTCCTTCCTTCCTTCCTTCCTTCCTTCCTTCCTTCCTTCCTTCCTTCCTTCCTTCCTTCCTTC
>WAAB01010920.1:1643-23061 GCA_013389865.1 Piaya cayana | reverse complement strand
TCCCCATGAGAACATGTGAACAAGTTGCTTCACTGCTGTGCACCTCAGTTTCCCATAACTGTAACAGGAAGGTCCTAATAGTAATATATATAAATAAATAATGCAGAACCCATATGTGAATCAGCCATGATTAAGCTGTTAATCCCTTCGGTATGTTGTCCGGTACCCAGAAGAAGGCTAATGATAGATGGACTCTTCCTTGGGAAACTCTGGGCTTGTCAGACATTTTCTCTGGCTGGCACAGCATATGCTGTCACTACAGACTGTTGCACGTGCTGTGATCTGCCAGTCTCAAGGTATATCTCTGTTCTGTGTGTCACTGCACATTCTCTCTGTTCCTGTGCTCATTTAAACAAGGGAGTTCTGCATGGCAGTTGTGGGGTGGTTTTTTGGTTGTGGTTTTTGAGAGGATGTTCTAGATGTTTATTCTTTATAATTAGCTTCTTTTCCTTTATACAAATAATGAGTAAGCAAAGACAGGACTTACTCTTTTGAAGCCAGAGAAAACTACGGGTGTTTCTCACAGGTTGAAGCCCTCATCTCCCTCACTTAGTCTCTCCTAATTCAGAGATAACAGGAACCAAAGCAAGACCTGGGTTCTTGGACCCAAGTGTTCAGGAGACACCTGTCTCCACATTGTGTTCTTTACCCTCCTGCCCCAAGTGGAAAGTATCCAGTGACAACGTTTGAAACCAAGAGACGTTTGCACTGCTTTAACTCCTGCGATGTCTGTCTATAGATAACAAAGGGTTTAGTTTACTACATTCCAGAAGTGGTCACAGCCCCTCCAAAAAGCTCAATTTTTAAAAGATATTTAATCATACCTGAGCATGCAGCCAAAATCCTTTGGATGATTTCCAACCCAGACCCAAATATTATGACTTCAGAAAGACTGATTTTAAAAGGATCCCTTTATAAGCCTGGCATAAGTATGCTCACCAGGATTTTTATTTCCAGAACTTCAGCCACTCAATGCAAATCTGATTCTCTACCTGAATCACTTAACTCAGCTTTCTGCCTTTTCTTTAATGTGTCCCACCCACACAGCACTGTATCAACATGCTGTACTATCCTTTTAATTAAAAATACTATAGCAGCTTACATATGTTTTCATTTAAGCCATGCAAATATCTTTGTTAATTTAAACAAGTTAACAGGCAGGTGAAACTAATCCTGTACTCGACTCTTTTCCAAAGCAGGCCCCAAATACAGAATCACTAGGTCAGAAGAGACCCACTGGATCTAGTCCAATGATTCCTATCAACCACTAGATCATGTCCCTCAGCATCTCATCCACCCGTCCCTTAAACACCTCCAAGGAAGGTGACTCAACCACTTCCCTGGGCGGTCTCTTCCAGTACCCAATGACCCTTTCTGTGAATATTTTTTTCCTGAAACATAAATACATAATAAATTAAAACAAATATACAAAATAAAATTGAGTGTCATCAATAGTAGATAGAAAAGAGAGGCTGAACAGCGCTATGCAACTACATCCATACCTTGCAATCAGTAACCCTATTACCACTAAGTACATTAAAATTAATGTGTCTGTCATTTTGCTTCCTCAGTTCCATCTCTGCTTTAATGACCGTGTGGCTAGGGCAATCCTGAGAGCATGACTTGCTTCCTGAGAAGTGTTGAAGGGTGGCAGTGGTTAAGGAAACACTGAAATGTTCTGATTGCCTCAGGGAAGTAATGATCTAGGACTGTTTTCTTACGTAGTAAATAAGCTGAAAGTGATTTCTCGTGCAAGGCATGCTTTCCCTTGTGCAGGGTCATGTTAGTTTTGACTTGACCAACTCAAGCATGTATGAAGTTGATTAAGCTGTACACTAAAGTTTGGAATGCTCTCAAAGAAAAGAATGAGGAATTCAATGTAGTAAAGTGCTTATCAAAAGTTTTATTTATACTGTTTATGTAAGAAGATGCATTGTTTCCTGCAGTTCATTCAGAATTATGTTTTTAAATTAATAATACAAATTCAAGCTTCTTTTTTTGTATTTTTCTGGTAACTGGAATAGCTCAGAGCAAGTTTTGATCACTGCCTCCAAAGAGGCTCTTTCAGAAGCCCATTTCCATAGAGTAAAGGCATAACATCTGCATGCTGCAGAACAGGAGGAGAAGAGCGCAGAGGGCATGCTTGACTCTTTAGAAATACAGTGAGGTCATTTACATGCATGAAGAGCTCACAAGATCTTGAGCAATTATTGTATTACACCACTACTCACAGACCTCCATCAGAGCTGTTCTATTAAGCTCAGTACAGAAAGTTATGAAAGTTTAATGGTGATCTTGAATACAGAATATTCTTTTTCCCTAATTCTCACTCCACCTTTAAAAATACTATGAACATCATGTTGGAAGGGGGTGTTTCAGGGGGTTTAGTTTCTTTAAGATGTTTCACTGGAGCCTTCAAAGGTATGCACTGAGATTTTTGTTAATCCATTTACAACCAAAGTTTTCATCAGTGCACTTCCATCCGCTTCAATTAAAAAGCAAGTAACCAGTTATCGTAAATAGTCTTAATCCCACTACAGCATTGTGTTTGCATCAAGTGCCTTGGTGGCAACTCCACCAGATCTCCAGCTGTTGTCATGGACATGTTTGGGGAGATCAGAGCTGGGCTGAAGGTATAAACAAAGAGAAAACAGAAGTTTTTAAGAACATCTTAGACCTAGGATACTTTTGTGATTAGAAAGGCTTTTTGTTGGTCATTTGAGAACTATCTTCTTTTCCAGGTGAATGTCCAGGCTGACCCTGTCCAGATCCAAAAATAATATGCCAGAAATAATTACATTTAATACCCTAGAGAGAAGTGGAGTTTCTTCCTAAATTTTCTGTGATTAAAAGTGTTGCCTGTCTGTAACAGGACATGGGAAGCAACAAATAAATAGGCAGAGCACAGGCAAAGAGTGAAAGCAAAAGCTGTCAGGGGTGGCCCAGGAGTCCACAGGAAGCAGATCTGAGAAAGTAAGGAAGAGAGAGAAAGGACAGGAGAAAAAAAAAAGAGAAAAGGATGAAGCAGAGAAAAAACAAGGATGACAAAAGAGCTGAAGAACTGTCAGGAAACCTTGCAGCAGGGGCTGAGGTCTGCCCAGGTCTAAAAAGGTATTAAAATCTTAAAAATGAATGGTAGACCAGCCCGGAAAAAAAGGGTCAGAGAAGAGGAATGCTGAGAAGACAGTGGTATAGTCACAGGAGCACACAGTTATGTTTGCATTGCAAAGAACAATGGACAAGGAGTGGAAGAGCTAAAAAACTAAGGGAAGGTGGTCATGCTGTGGAAGTGATAACTTATTTATTTTTCCTAGTAGATACAAGGCGTTATCTTGCCTCTGGAGCCCAACATATGAAATATTCTACAAAACATGGATTAGCTAAAAATACTGAGGCAGGGGGAAGATACTTCTCATCAAGAACACTTTATGGTCCTTAGTCCATTGAGGAGATTAAAAGTCTGCTTTCTTTTAGAGGTATTTTTAATGAAACTTGCTAATGCAGGACCAAAGTAACTGAAATGTGATGAAACTGTTTTTAAAATAACCATGGAAAAAGGCTGCTTGGAAAACATGCAATGGTGACCATCAGGCATTGCACTCCTGAGAGCATCACAGCTACAGAAACAAATTGCCCCAGACTGCTTCCTCCATTTCAGAGATAATTCCAGGGCTGATCTTAGATTAGTAGCAAAAATAAACACCTTTGGAAAATATCAGCTAAAACAATAGCTCTGCTGACCAAGCAGAAAACATGTAAACGATAGCTCTAATCCACCAAACGCAAATCCTGACCCATACATGGGACATGGCATGACACTAACCAGAGCTGACTTATTTTCCCAAGGGGTAGGCTTGAATTCCATTTTGTTATAAGAGATTGGAGCTGAAGAATGCAAAATCTTCCATGGCATCCTAGCTATCAAACAACATCGGCCTCTGAGGTGCGTTTGTGCTTCTTGTCAGTCTGGGCTCCTTTGACAAGGCTTGGGCCATTGCTCTAAGTGCACAGACAGCAAGATAAACAGTACCCTTCTACCCAGTCTTTGAAATAGTTACAACGATGTCCCCGTGCTTCAGATATATATGACTTTTTCCACCTTTTTCCTCCTGTGGTGGTCATCCCATGGTAGTCCCAGTCTTTAGAAACTCTGGGTGACAAAGAAGACTTGGAAGGTCACTGATGGAGAAATCACATTTTGATCACAGAAACACACAAATACCTGCATTGTTCTCACATGTGCAAACAAGAAATAGAACAGGAGGAATCTCAAATTGATGATACAAATTGAACTAAAATTTGAGGACTGGTTCTTTTGCTTGTAAAGCACATCACGGTGGCAGCAAAGAGGAAGATGGCCCTAGGAAGATTTCCCCAAACAAATTTGGTATTCATTTGATTTAAAAAAAACATGGGAGCCCTATTTCAGCATGCAAGGTGTTGGCAAAGGAAGTACAACTTTTAAGATTGTTGCATGTACATGCCACCAAAACAGTTCATAAATGGCCAGGTGCTAATATCCCCCCATACGTTTTGGATCATGATGGATCCCCACCAAGGTGTGTGTGAGGGGTGTTTTTGAAACCTGTACACTGAAAAGTGCAAAGACTAGTCTTTATGACCTGAGTAAAAGGAGACCTTAATGAAAGATCTGTGTTAACTGAAAAATTAACAAATTATGGATGTTTTCTTTGTTGGTTTGTTTTTAATTACATATGGCTAATCAATGAGCCTTTATTTTGGAATATGGAATACTGCTTGCAGAAGACTAAAGATAGACCAGTTTCAGCCAATGATTTGCAAATGCTAAGATTTGCCAGTGAACAAGGCATCAAGCCACATACATGGAAGCCGTCAAAAGAGAAAGGATGAATTAAACATCAACAAATGTGCTTTTCAACATAGAATTATAGAAAGGTTTAGGTTGGAAAGGACCTTAAAGATCATCTTGTTCCAACCCCCTGCCATGGACAGGGACATCTACTAGAACAGGTTGCTCAAAGCCCCATTCAACCTGCCCTTGAACACTTTCAGGGATAGAGCATGCACAACAACTCTGAGCAACCTGCACCAGTGCCTCAACACTCACAGTAAAGATTTTCTTCCTAATATCTGCCTAAATCTACCCTCTCTCAGCTTAAAAACACACACACTGGACACAATACTCCAGGTGTGGTTTTACCAGAGCAGAGCAGCAGGGAAGCATCACCTCCCTCAATCTGCTGGTCACACTTTTTGATGCAGCCTGGAGTACAGTTGGCTTTCTGGGCTGCAAGTACACATTGCTGGGTCGTGTTGATCTTCTCATCAAACAACACCCCCAAGTTCTCCTCAGAGCTGCTCTCAATCCATTCTCCGCCCAACCAGTATTTGTGCTTGGAGTTGCCCTGACCTGGGTGCAGGACCTTGCACTGACCTTGTTGAACTACATGAAGTTTGCACAGGACCTTAAGCCTGTCCTGGTCCTTCTGGATTGCATCCCTTCCTTGTAGCATATTGACTACAACACACAGCTTGGTGTCATTGGCAGATTTGTTGATTGTGCACTCAATTTCACTGTCAATGTCTCCAACAAAGATGTTGAACAACACTGGTCCCAACAGTGACCCCTGAGGAACACCACTCATCACTGGTCTCCACCTAGCCATTGACTTCAACTCTTTGAGTGTGACCATCCAGCCAATTTCTTATCTAGTGAGTTGTCATCCACCAAGAGTGGCCTCTCCAATTTAGAGGCAAGGATATCTTGTGAGGTGGCATTGAATGCTTTGCACAAGTCTAGGTACATTATGTCAGTTCTTTTATCCACCATGGCTATAGGCCTGTCATAGAAGGTCAGCAAATTTGTTAAGCACAATTCACCCTTAATAAAGCCATGCTGGCTGTCACTAATCACCTCCTTGTTTTCCATGTGCCTTAGCATAGCTTGCAGGAAGATCTGCCTCGTGATCCCACCAGGGACAGAGGTGGGATGGGCTGACCTGACATACACACTCGCACACATGTATCCCCCATGCACACAAGCTAGCAAAATAGTGCCTCTGCCTCAAGCTGCCTGCATGACCTTGGGTAAATGACGTAGGCCCTGACCTTCCTCAGTCTAAATACATCCAAGTATGTGGGTCCTAATCTCTGAAACTCAGCACACAGTCTGAAATATGACCTAATCTCCCCCACCTTTGGTCAGGTTTACTTATGTAAAGTCTAAGGAACTTATTTAAGGGGCAAAAATTCATCCCAATGACAGCATCAAAATATAAAGTATACACCTATCAAAGTGAAAAGTATACCTTTTACATACAGAAATAGGTATTTTGCACTATAGAACATATAACTGTATTTTCCTACTTGTTTCAGATGCATATTTCTTTGAGAAGTGCTGCATACCGTAGTGCTAATTTCATTGTTTTCTTTTATTGCTGCTAAACCAAGTTTTCACCATTATGCACATCCACAGTAAGCTGAGGTATCTGCCATAGTCTGGTCCCTGCACATGGAGCTGCCTGCAGCCTGCAATCCAATCTGCAGAGCAGGCAAAATTAATTCACTGTACCTCTGGTTTGCAGCTATAGCTTGACACAGCTCAAGGCAGCTCACATAGACACAGTTACACCTGTGAAAAAGCTGCTTTTCCGTGGCTTGTCTTAACATGGCTTGAAAGTACTGCCCATGCTCAAAGCTATGCAGAGAAGCTGAGGAAGGTCTGTGACACAGGAGGAGGAAAAGCAGCCCTCATGCTGCTCTGCCCATGGTAATCCTTGCAGCCTGCGCCAAAACAAATTCAGCCTGGAGGCTCTGTACACGTGCCCCCGCTGTGGCATCTCCACCAGCTGTATTTTCTTTGGCTGGAGTTCCTGTTAGAGCTGTGGGTACTCTCCAGTGACAGATGCATTAACACAGACAGAACTGGATGGAAGTTCCAAATTTTTCAGACCTTCTCAGAGAGTGCAAAGTCCATGTTTTTATACTTGTGGTGTCCTTTGTCATTTATGGACCAAGCTGGGCACAGGGAGGCTTCAGAGGCATATGGGTATGCCACAGACTTTGAAATCTGCTTCTCTTGGAGTGCTGACTGCACCTGCCCTGTTTGGAAAATTCAGGACATACACATATGCATGCATTCCCTGCCCTGACCCTTACCTCTGAATATACTGATGAAGGGATGTTTTAACTTGCATGTAATTTATATGTGGGCAAATGGAGTTTACCCAAACATAAATACCCTCCACTCTCAGACTGAGGCAGGTTATTTAAACTGAAAATCAACCTGGTATGACAGCAGAAGCAACAGCTTTGCACTGACAGTGCAGTTTTTCCTGTCATGGAAAGAATAGTGTGTTTCATGCTTTTCATCTCTTGCATGCTGTTTTTGTCACCTTATTAGTACTGATACACTCTTTCCCCCCACCATTTTCCTTCTAAATGATGTGGCTTTCACTAAGTTTTACTGCCCTTTGGTGCAACACATGTAACTCATCACAGAAACAGGTTCAATTCAGACCAGTTACCCATTTCATTGAAGTTAATCTGGCAAAACGAAAGGGGAAAAAAGAAGAATATGACCTTCACTCCACAGCTTGTGACAGCTCGCTCACCGCTTATTTATTCTGCACTCTTTGCAAAAACACTCCACACATTCAATCACATCTCAAAGAAAGAGGTCAAAAGGCAAGTGTTTTTAAACTGTCTCAGTTAAAGAGTCCCTTCCCATTAAAGCCATGCTGGTTGTGTCAGAGATAAAAGACTATTTTCTGTGAGGACTGACCACTCTGACACATCAACAATAAATTACTGAGAAATGGGCTCTGGCACATTCATTTAAGGAAAATGAATCTACAGGCACCTCCGTGTTCAGCACTGAATGCTGTGTACTTCTGCTGAGGTCTGTGTGAAAATCATAATAAATTATTTGGCTCTTTTAGTGCCTATTTCAAGAGCAATGGTACCACTTTGGGGCTGATCCCTACAGTGGATGGCCAAATAAATTTAAGGCAATGGCATGGGACACTTAGAGGGAAGAAAACCAGTGACAGAGGAAAAGAAAACAACCTAGTCTTTTGAGCCTGCAAAATGCTGACTTCCAGTAGTCAATGATGGATGTGGGACACTTTGAAGTTTGTTGAGCATAGGCAGGAAGCAAACAGAGCATGTTGGGAAAGACAATTTTCCTGCCAGAGAAGGCAAAAATCCATATTCAGATGTCCATTTACTGAAGTGCTAATTGTTAGGATAAATACAGAATTTTGACTTAAGTTTCTGTCCAAAACAAGCAATTTACATCTAGTTTGAACTCAAGTTAGAAGTGTCCTAATCCTTATCTATCATTAGAAGACTGATAGGTCTCAACAATAATTTATGTTTGCTTTGGACCAATGATTCTAAGGCATGTTCCTTTTTCACATTTACCTCTTTGGAGGCCTTTTAATATTACAAGCAGTCAGGGCTGGATCTCTTGCATGCCTTGTGTCTTGCTAGAGGAACTATTTTCCTGTGAGAGTGGTGAGGCACTGGAACAGATTGCTCAGAGAAACTGTGAAAGGCTCATCCTGGAGGTACTCAAGGCCAGGTTAGATGGGGCTTTGAACAACCTGATATAGTGGAAGGTGTCCCTGCCCAGGGCAGGTGGATTGGAACTTCATGATCCATAAGGTGCCTTCCAACTCAACCCATTCTATGATTCTATGACTCTAAGATCTTTCAAAACTCACCACACTAAACCTTAGACACTCAAGCATCAACACCACCTTTGCCACCTGGCTTCTGCTCCTGTCATTATCTGTAGTAATTATATTATTTTTTAACAATGGTCAGGTTAAATGGAGGAGAAGGGCATTTCTACAGATAAACCCCACATTTCTGTCCCCACTCTACATTTACGCATCTCCATTGCCCCCAGACATGTGATGGAAACTCAGAAAAGTGTCTGTGCTATCTCAGAAAACATGTAGCTGAAAATTAATGGTCTTTTATCTGCCCTTCACTGCCCAGTGTGCCAATAGGACACAGCAAGAGCCTGCAGAAGGTTAGCAACAGCTCTGAAGGGCTTCTCCCTTCACCACAGCCTGGCTTTGAGACCTTTTCTTTGTCTTTAGCACTGGACACAGCTGCAAACACAGGCTGAAAACGGACATCCTTCTCCCTCTGGCTCTTCAGACATTAAGGCTGTGCTGAGCTGCCCTGATCTTATCAGTTCTGCCTCACTATCACTATGACTTTCCTGTTGTGGTACTCACTGCTTGAGTGACCACCACAAAATGACAGCAAATAGCTCAGCTGAAGGGCTCTCCAGTAACACTGAGTGCATGAGGTGTCAGTCTGCACAGCCCCAGGGACAGAGATATCTGGGTTCAGGTATCTGCTTCCTCTCATCTGGTGGGTGAGCCACTTGGGTGCAGACCCCCAAAGCCACAAAGGGTCCACATTTCCAGGGAAGATAGTAGGCATTAGAAATGCCAAGACTTTCTAGAGATCCTGAGGCATCAGTTTTTTCATGTCCCTCTCTATCAGACTCCACAAGGGATTGACAGTCCCTGGTGATTAAGGATGTACACCTTCCATGTGTCTTCAAATCAATGCACAGTGAGGTCTTCAAGACCTCAAGACTGTGATAACAGAGATTCTAGTAATAGCTTTTCCAGGTCCATACAGGAAAAAAAGAAACATGCATCTGTCAAACAATATTTACTTTGATTTCTGAAATAGTTGATTTCTATACTCAAGAATATGAAATATTTTCATATTATGACTCTGCAGATATTATTTAAGCAAAGTTAATTCAAGTGTTTTCACTCCTAAAAAGTAATTGTCAGGAAAAAAAAGAGCAAATGTGACAACAACTAATTTCTACTGAAAATCAAGGGAAATGAACAGTGCATACAGTGCATACCTTAGCACTTAGCTGAATCAAGCTGCCTCTTCTTATTAACTCTTCCTTCAGGCAGTGAGTCCAAATATTTCTTTGGAATATGTTCCTAGTGTATGCAGGAGGTATTTATAATCTACAACACTTAATTTTGGATTAAATACATCTAGGTGGCTGGTTGCCATGAGAACAAAGGGTGTTTCAATGAATCACAAGAATGTGTATGAAATACTACACTTGGGATAAGACATATCCAAGCTGAGCAGCCTGTACAAGCAAACAGGCTGTCAGACATGGTGTCACCAGACGCAGCTCAGAAACCAGCTGAGAGATCCATCAGCGTGGTCTCACTACCCTGGCATCCTTTGGCTGTTTTGGTGAGGGATCCCTTCATGTCCTCTTCCTGGTCTCAACTCAGTACTAAAGAGCCAAGGAGCAGTTCAAATGAGCTCCCCTGTTCATTCAGTACCTACTTTGGCAGAGTGTCCATCGGTTGAAGTCAATCTCATTACCAGCCAGTTGCCAGCTGCAGAGGAGAATAAATGTTTGAGGAATGTCTATACAATGTCTCTGAAGTATCACAACTTCTCTTAGGTGTATTGTTCGTGACCCTGACCTCTAAGCCATTCAATTCTAGGCTTACTGTGCTTTCCTCCAAGCCTTTTCCTCTCTATTTTTCCACCCACCCATCCATCCCGGACTTCCCAGCCCCCTGCTTGGGTTGGCATATGTGCGTTCTTGCCCACAGCAGCACTAGCTTGGAACTGGGGTGACCACTGCCCAGTACAGTATCCAACCCTGAAGTGTAAAGGGCTCCAGCTCTCAGGACTGATGGCATCAGCTCATCTACAGTGGGCACAATTAAGGAATAATAGCACCTTCTCCCGTTAGTGAAGTGAATGCATTCATTAGCTAATGGCTAAATGTGCTAGCTATTGCTGCTTTATCACAAAGGCTGGGTAATCATTAATAGCACAACAAACCATTAAACTAGTTCATCTGTGTTTATTCTTCAGTCACTCCTGGTTTACTGCGATCTTTACCAATCTCAGTAAATTAATTCAGACATTCAGCATGTGTTGTGCAACCCTAGCTTGTGCTGAAAAAGCCCATGGTATATCTAACATTAAGATGCTGCCAAAGCTCTGATTAGCTTTTCACAACTAAAATATAGAGTGGCAAGCATGCCTTTTGTGACATGAAATCCTTTTGCTTCCAAAACACGTACTCTAGTGATTAATTATTTATATCACTATCTTACCTCCTGACTCAGTCATAATAACTGCTCTGTAGGTTTTGGTCTGTCCCAGTCCAGAGTTTTCATGAGAAATGTGTTGCCTTCTGCTGCATGCCAATCTACGTACAGTTACATGAGTAGCTGGTAAGCTGTGGTTTTCACAGCACCAGTGCTCAGATCTTGTGGCCTCATTTTGGGCTGTTTGTAAAGGAGAGATGTCTTGAATGTTTCCAGTGGGAAGTAAGTTACTAACAAGGTGACAAACACCAGGGCTGGTTTCTCCCATTACAGAAATTGATGGCAAAGCTCCTACTCAGAATTCTTCCAAAGGAGAATCAAGTGATATTTTAACTGGATGCATGCCACAGACGTCAACACTTTGAGCTATTTTAAAAGGCTAAAAGAGTGTGTTGGGAGCATCTATGGATGGCTGTTACTCTAACAAAAGCCTACAACTGGAAAGATTTTTTTTTTTTTGTCTTCTGGTTTGTAGTTCTCAGGAGAGAACTACATTAAAAATGCTTATGGACTTATATGTCTTCAGTTATACTTTCCCTGTTTGTGGCTGGTACAGGCACATTCTTCCCCCCTTTCTGGCCAATTGTCCAAACTACCAGCAGCCACTGAAGAAAATAAACACTGAATCTGCAAAATGTCCACCCACCACAACTGCTTGGAGAAATGGAAGATTTCTTATATATGGAGGGCAAAGTCAGGTTGTCAGCCTTAGCAAGCAATGTGACAATAAGACAAACAGACAAATACAGACAAAACCAGAAAGCCTTGGCACTCCAGAGTGGAGAGACAAAGTGTCCTCTAACACAGTTCAAGCAATGTGGTTTTGAAGGTCAGATCTACACTACCCAGGGGTTGTCACAGTTGCATACTCAGAGCCTGAACTCATTCATGTCCATTCACACAGACTGCAAGACAGCACTTAACAGCAAGTTTTGGCTAACCTTTGGTCCAAAAGGTAGTCGGTTGCATGGATGCCTTGGAAACATATATGTATCTCATAGAAAAGTGACACCATTATTGCAGCAAGATAGCAATAATTAGTGAGTCATAACAAACCAGACACGGTTCAGTTCTCCTTTTCTCTTCCAGCATTTCTGTGGCAAAAGAAAAGCATTAAGGTTGAATAAGGTCACAATATTGCAGAGAGAGCCATAAGTGCAAAATGTCCAGCAGCAGTTTTACTTATGCAAGAAAGACACTATAAGATATTGTTGCTCTGAAAAATTAAGACTTTAAACTAAGTCACAAGCATGCAAGGGAATGGAAGAGAGTGACATGATAATTTTTAGTAGTATCAGCTGCCTACAGAAGGCTCTGGGAAGCTACCTGCTCCTGTGGACTTGGATTGAGCAGGTTATTAACATCAGTGAGAGCTTAAACCCCTAGCTGGTCAAAGCCAAGACAAGGAGGACAGTACAAAAAAATTTAAAAACTTCCAAGATATAGGTTGAACTATATATTAATCCAAAGTATATATAACAATCACCCTTTTTGAGAGGACTGTTTTACAAGAGGCTGGCATTGCAGCAAAAATTTCCAGTGTTAATCTGTGAGTGAGTTACAAGAAACTATAACCCAAAACCTTCCTATAAGAAATATTTGGATTTATGCAAATGCCCATATGCATACCTGACAGAGCTACAGAGCCAGACCAGAAGGAAAACAAGACACAACAAACCCATGCATGGTAAAATTTTTCCAAAACGATGAAACCCACAGGCTCAGCTGGGTGCAATGGCAATGGAAAACTACCCATTGTAATCCAGCATCTGCAAGGACAACAAGACATGTAAACAGAGGGTAATATATACATCTTCAGCCTTTTCTCTCTCCCCAGCAAAGAGAAACTGGAGACCAAAGCAGTAAAGAAGGAGTGAATACAATATGTATTAATTTTTTTTTTTTCCTCCACAGCTCTAAAAAAAATATCAAAGTTAAACAACTGCAATTTCTTTAGGCATATCCTCTCTGCACCCTGACCACTCCTTTGGGACTCTACATATAAAAACCTCTATGGCAATGTGATCCCTTCCTCTGCCCCTTCAGTCATGGGCTAGGGGTTGTCAACAAGCTGCCAGTGGCATCTGCCCTCATGAGTAGGTCTTATCCTCAAGGGAAGCAAGTGTCTGCTTGAGGTACTATGGGATGCTGCTTAGCATCCCACAGTAAATAAACTACAAGATAGGAAACCAGGAAACCATCTTCTTTCCAGCATCTCCTCCTTCACTCCAAAGTGGTTTCTTGCAGCTGGGAGGTAGAGACATGGAGCAGCTTTCTTCCCACACATAACACAGTCCAAACCATCACATCCATCCCAGCATCCCACCTTTTCACTCAAGCTCCTTTTCACTCCCTCACCCATTGAAATAAAACACTGCAGTCCTCAAGCTGCAGGGTTGGGAAGGAGAGCTCTGCACTTGGCAGCATTCATAGCCCCTCAGTGTCAAAGATCAAAACTGAAGCAAAAACTCTGACAACGTTCTGACCCAGCTTGCTTTCTGGTTGTGATATGTGACTGGTTCTGTCTCACATAAGTTCCAATGACAAAATTGTAAGGTCTTTTCCACAGAGCCTTTCTTATGCTCAGAGGCATTCCAGGTTTTACAGAATCTTTCTGTATCTTTCCTTGCATCCACACATTTTTATTGACCTGCCTCATTAGTGCACCACTGTGACGGACCAGCTGCCAGGAAAAACAGTTGAAAAAAGCCCAAAGACCTAATTTCACCACAGGTGGATTTGTACAGCATTCAAACACCATCCCTTTATGTAAATTCAATGGAAAGGGAGGGAATAGGAAGAGTTGGAGGACCTGTTACAGGGACTCCAAGAAGAAGGCACAGTACACAGGTAGGTCAGATAATGCGGAGAACACGTTCCAGATAAGGTGAGCAAAGAGGTGGCCTGGATGAACAAATTTCTTTCTAAAACGGACACAGGGATTAAACTGATATGAGCTTAGCTTTAGCCCAGTTGCCTGAAGAAAGGTGCTCTCCATTGCAATAACTGCTGAGATTTGTGCTTGAGACACTGGTGAAGAAGTCACTTATAACTAATTAATCAGCTCAGAACATCAGTATTGTGAAATATAGAAAGTGCCCATAACACTGTGACTTTTCTCTGTAGGTGTGGGCAAGAAGAAAAAATACAGGATGCGGCAAGGGTCAGCAGCTGTGTATCAGCACAGAAGAGACTGTTAACAACTTTGTATTTTAGGTTGTAAGCCAAATTTTTGATGACTTTTGCTGAATAGAGACTTCCTTAAGCTTTTTTAATGTTCTCTGCTGTCTGCAGTGACTCATACGTAGTGAGAGAATGGCTTTAAATGAATGGGACCAATAAGTCTGGTGGGAGAGGTTTTTCCATCAGCCCTGGAAAAGTAGAGTAGGGTAGGAAGAGCAAGGCAAAATATACTGAAGGAGCAAGAGCATCCTCAGGTAGGAAAATGTAGAATTACTAACTCTGTTTCAGTAAATTAGGAGTTCAAATCAACCAAAGCCAAAGCTAACTATAAATGATTTTCTAATCTGTGTAAAGTGCAGATTTTACTAATTGACATCACATTTATTTGAGATGAAGACTTCCCAAATCATTCCTACTACCTTATCTCTGCAATGGATACAGAAACCCAATCTCCCTGTCTCTTCTGTACTGGAAAAATCCCCTTGCACAAAACATTGTTCTTCCTCATGAATTACCATCTGCAATCACACTGTGCAAGCATTTTTTAGTAGACTTAAAACCCCCTAATTATTAAAACAGTTGCCATATTTTAATAACCACTCTGTATTTTTGAACTTAGCTCACAGGAAGACAAAGCTAAAAGCGATTTAAGATACTGTTATCAAGTTCAGCTTGGGCCAAACACATTAAATCCTAACTGATAACTTCCTTTACAAGTGATCAGTTTAAATTACTTCCTTTGACCTCCTGTTGGCAACTGACATTTCATTAGAAATGATCAGTTATGTGAGATTTAACAGAACTTCGTCCCTCATGGAATTTTGGCATCTGAATGAAAAATTGAAATTCTTATTTGTGTGTGTGCCGTCTGACACTGGCATGGAGACCTCACTAGAGTGCAGGAGACTCCAATCTATGTTTCTTGTTCACTGGTCCTCTCACTGCAGTGAAGAAAACCTTCCCTTTTGAAGGATAACCCTTTCATATGTGCCTTCTCTACAGCTGGGGCAGAGATCAGTTTTCTTCGCTATATACAACTTCTCCATGCATGTTTCCAGAGTGACTTTTCTACTGCCAGCAGTTACTTCTTTGAAGGCTGCATGGGATTTCACTTCTCCAGAGGAGCAAGTCCACAGCACTGATCATTCAGGGAGTTATAGCATTAACTAGGGATGCACCCTATTGGACACCAACAGAATGATCTTCCTATTCTTATGAGACTTTTATTCATTTAATTGGATTCATTTGTACTGACAGAAGCCGTCATTATGCATAGGTAACAAGAGCACAATGTTATAGGATACTTTTAAAAAATATTTGAATTTATGTATCAACTGTTTGTCAGATGATTTGAATGCTAACTTAAACCTTCAAGTATTAAGGGAGTTAATAAATTTAATCTCATAGCTAGAACTTTTACTGAGTTGGGCCACTTCAAATATGGCTCTTTCTGCATTTTTGTGCAGTCCTGCCCTTCCCAGCCCCACTCTGTTCTCAGTTAAGCTTAAGATGTAAACCATAATAGATGTATATCAGACAAGCATACAAGACTGCCATAAAAAAATTGCAAAAGGAAGGAGGAGTTAATGTTCCTCACTTCTCCTGGGATCATCGAGGGGAATACAACACAATTAAGAAAGAGTTTGCAACATTCCTTGGACAGCTGTACTGTACCATGCACTTAGCACTACACAGGGCTGTTGAAAGATGCTCCAAGGGGATTTTAACAAATGATATTCAGTTTTTATTGATCAAGCAACAATTCTAAAAGTGGGGCCAACCCCTGGGCAGCATAGAGCTGGATCAAAAATGCTCTGGAGCACCACTTCAGCCACAGGGTTTCTTCTACCCCAGGATCTCCATTTATGCAAAGCCAACCGCATACACAAGGGTCCCTGTGTCCTATAGATGTGCCTAGGATGGTGCAGCACCAACAAAACATCATCCAGACCATGGCTTGGTCTAGTACAGGCAGAATTGTGCTTCCCTCCTGTGAAAGATTTCCCTTGCAGGGTCCCAGCAGACTCTTGCTGACTCTGGTCAGCAGCTTGTGGCCTTTGAGGATCAGGACTCAAAAAGGTTAAGTCATCTGGCAGCAAAAGGAAATCAGCTTGTCCAACAGAAATATTCAAAGCATTGCTGGGAACCAGTGTTGCTTCTACACTTAGAAGAAGTCAGAGTAAAATGCATCAGAAATGTTGTTTTGGAGGGGTTTTCAGTGGTGGAGGTAAAGGGCGGTCCTGAGAAACTTTCTGTTTATAGAGTGCTGCAGGCTGCAATCATGTACTGCCTTTTACCATTAAAAGAGGTCAAGGCACAGCCAGAGAAAAAAATCTCTACAACAGGAATTTTAAAATGTTGTTGAACTTTCAAGAAGCATAATTAAGTTTAATGATATGGGCTCAAGAATTCTTGAAGTTATATACCAGTAAAAACCAAATGTGTCCCTGTATTCGCTTATGGACTCCTATAGAAGACCAGAGCAGCAATGTGGAGGACTACTACATCTCAGTCAAAAAGGAGTGAAGCATGTGCATATTCTCTTCAGCAATGTAATTTAAACACACATTTCCATCTTGCAGCTGAGAACATTTTTGGTTTTCTTTCTGAATCTTGAATTATCCAAGTTCACTCTTATTTTTCCCCTGTTGTTAGCAAAGCCATTAGATGGCAGTATAACTTAAATTATTCTTAGCAATGCGGAAGTATTTTGGTGGTGCTGGGAAAAAAACCCATTTAATCATATGCTAACAGTGTAATTATGAACATAAAATACCTTTATCATGAAACATATTTTCTGTTTATGTAGATAACAGGAAATAAAATGTGAATGAAAAATTAAATTTAGAAATGCACAAAGAAACGAGAGAGAAGAAACCAAATATTTCATCGGAGCAGCAGGTTTGCTCTGCTATGACAGGAACTGAGTATCCTTCACTCTCCAAATGGAATGTACAAAAGATCCAAGCTAGAAAAGAAAAAAAAAAAAAAACAATCAAGCCAAGCAAATCTAAAATAGCCCAGTTGTCAGAGATGTTCATGAGCATTGCCAGAGTCACAGAGCACTGGTTACAGACTAGGGTACCTATTGCACAAAGGATTTTACAAGCATAGGACAAGAAGACAAGCAAGTGGGAGCAGATCCTGCCCCATAGCCAGAGTTAGAGTCAGTCTCTGTGCACAGAGCAGCACTGAACCTCTCCCATGGAAACTGATGGGGTTGCTGCATCAAACACATCTGTATTTCTGGCATACTTCATCACCAGCTATTTCAATGTAAACTATGCTGATATTTATAGCACTGCAGAGAGGAAATATTTGACCAGTGGATTTATGCCACAGGGGTCTTTGCTGTCATAATTCTGGAGGAGGTCACCACAAGCTAAGCACTCTACCTACTTAACCTACCCTTGCAAAATATATAGTGGCTTTCATGACATTTTATATCCATAAAAATATGATGAGGAGTTACTAATCATGGTAGGAACATCCTCATCCTGCCAGCCTATGAAAACTCACTGCTAAAAGGAGAACTTGAGAGGGTTTAGTATGCCCAGCACCTACAAGAAAGAAACGCTTGCTCACTTCCTGACACCACAGATGCTGGGGTTGACTGCAAAACTAGTAAGTGTAGGAGAGGGAAAAGACAAGGGAGAAAAGATGGGGTCTTTTGGAGGACAGAAGTCTTTCTGCTGTTTTATAACAGGACACACAAAATTGTGTCATTGATAAGCTGTTTGGTTACTATAAACTGCAGTTTTAATTCATCTGAAACTATTCTTAAATTTAAACTGAATTTGCCAGGTACTTCATATATACAGATGTAAAGAAGAAAGAAAATACTTGAAGTATCAATACTGAAAACACAAACCACTGAAATTCACTGAACCAGAGAAAGATAATTTGTCAAGGGAAGACTGAAATGTTAGGTCTTGTCTTACCCTTGTTTTTATTGAAGATGTCTTCCTTGTCCCAAATCTCAGCTTCAGACTGAGCAGCTATTCACTTACATGTACTTTTTATATTCACAAACCTACTGTATGGAGTACCTATATTTTTAAATATTTCTACTCGTATAAATCTGGAGGCAGACTGCAAAACTTTCTTATACCAACTGATGCTATCTGTGTGACCAGCCACCAGCTAAAGAACTTGCCCCAAGTTCTTTACTGTCACTGTGTGATGGTAAAGTTTCCAACACAAGCTGTTCTTTCCAGTTGTTGTTGTTGTAGTATATCACAAGAGAGGCATTTAAGAATGCTTTCCTCTGGCTTTACCCAGTAAGACTTTGGAAAGGCCATCCACTCAGCATCATGCCATAATGTACAGCACTCTGTTCATTCAAGTTTATCACCAGATCCTTTTATTCAACATTGTTTTACCACTTTTGAATAACAGCTCTGAGAAGAGGTTGCATGTCAAGCAGCCTGAGAAGCAAGGTAAAGTCCTGGGGAGTCGATCTTGCACTGGATTGTAGGAGCAGATGCATCGAAAGCCAGATTTTACAGAGGTAAAACAGGGAGGGATTGCTTACACCTTGAACTTTTCATACTTTGAACTGGGCACCATCATAAACTTAACATCATTAAGTAACCTTGGAAGGGGTGAAAACTCTCAGGGGAGAAGGTAAGGACTTAAGCAGAGATTGCTCCAGAGACACAGGACAAGGTCTAGGAATAAAACAGAATAGTTTTTTAAAAAATAAAACTAATATTTAAAAAGGTGACACATGGGAGAAAGAGATATGGAGAAAAGGACTCTGAATCCTGAGAAACTTTCAAAATTCAGTGCAATTTTGTGATATTTCTTCTGGGCTGTAGAACGCTAAGAATTTTCTTTGGGCCCTCACAAGGAGGTAGTTAGTACCATGTAGGAGAACAAATCTGACTGCAAGAGGCCCCACTGGAGACTTTTTTTCTGTCTTTGCTAAAGAAAAGTCCTAGGAATGAAACTAGAGCTTGATCAGTGTTTGCGTAAGGTGCCACTTTCCCAGGTGGGTTCCCTGATGCTTGTAGCATCCCACCTGGCAACTCCACTCCAAGGACCATCCAGTCTGAAATCCCATCTTGTCAGCTGTCCCATGGGTACTGTACACCAGCCATACCCTGGCACTGTGTGTTACCAGGCCAGCACACAGAAAGTTCAGACTACCACTGCCCAGTCAGTCTTCATTTTTCAGTCTTAAACCATATCCAAATAAACACTAACAGCAGGAAGCTGGATGCATTTGCATTTACCATGATAGGGTATGTGTCCCCTCCTTTCCTTCCAGTATCACATTGTATATGTGGAGTTGGCAGACCTTAACCCTGCACCAGCCTTCAGAGCATGTATTTCCCCAGTAGCCTCCTGAAATTACCAATTCAGCTTACATATCACTGCCCAAGAAGCTGGGAGATCAGTGAATAGAAACTAAGAACCACCTTTTCTTTCTCAGCTCAGCATTTCATTTTGAGATTGAAGCATAACCTGGCTGGACAATTTGTTGCTTCTCTGCCTGGAGACCGTATGGCCTTAAGCCATTATCGTATAAATATATTGATGAAGAACTCCCCTGCCAATACCACCCCCTTTTAAGGTCACTACCAAGAGCTGCTTGTGACAACTGCTCAAACAAGCAAAATGGTAAAACTACCTGTGGGAGAAATAATCAGATTTTCTTTTCTGAGCCTATGCTGCCCAAGCAGGGGCATGTTTCATACCCTGCCCAGCCACAGCTTTGCCCCTCAGCTTCTTTCCAACCACCCAACGTGGTCCATCTCTGTTTCAGAGAAAAGGCAGTACTGAGACCAGCTAAAGAGCCTTGATACCTTGAAAACATTGGAACTTGGATAAGAAGGCTAGGGGACACTTGAATTTAGCACCTGCCCTTATCCAGTACAGTCAAGAATGCTTCTCAGGACTTTCTGCTGGAAATTCACACAGAATCACTAGGAAAACACCCACTGGATCATCGAGTCCAACCATTCCTAACAATCACTAAACCATGTCTCAAGTCTCAAGATAACAAACACTATCTAGGTTTATGAGGTCTATGTCTAGGCACATAGGACAGAGTTACACCTCATGAATACCAGTTAAATGGATCCTTTAATATAATGTACTAGGTGACTGGTTATGACACTAACAAGACAAAGCAAATTGGTGTTTTAGTTGCTAGCTTGTTTCTAAGCTTGCTTAATGCTTTTGAAACAAGACGAATCTTGCAGACCCCCTTGCATTGAAGGTAACAGTGATTATGTGTTTGTCTACTTATTGCCAGGAAGTAGCTGAATAACAAACAGATAGAAAATATGTGTGAAAAAGCAAATACAGCAATAATAACTATCAACTTATTACTTGAGAATGGACAATAGGATATCCAGTCACAATACCTTCCAATAATAACATAAAGCTGAGGTCAGGTTTTTTGGATCTCAGCTATATCGGCATTTGTTCAAACAAGGAAGAATTTAAAAAAGAGTTAAGTCAGTTCCCACAGACCTCAAAAAGCAGAAACATCTGCTGCTGCTATGAACAGCTTGGATGCTGAGTTCTGTAGGAGAAAGTCCAGCAGCTAGGCCAGGTCTCTGCTTACTACCACATACTTGTGCACTCAATGGGAAATGATCAGGAATAGTTTCAAGGGACATACCAATAATTAAAAATGGCCAAAGCAAACATAAACAAATAAGAATTAGTGCTCTCTCCTTCCACCTGCCAGCAAGACTGGAAGATGTTACTGTTGTGTTAAATGTGTGGGTTTGAGAATCGATGTCAGAACCATCCCCAGCTGATGAGTTGTTCCATATTGTGCATTTGTTTCATTTTTTAGCAAAAGGTTTTGAACTGAAATACTAAGCAGAAATTCCAAAGAAGTGAGTCTTGTTCTCAGCAATCTTCTGTGAGGAAGGGAGAAATGGCATGTTCTCATGGGCTCTGTATTTCTATATGAGAATCACAGAATCACAGAATCACCTGGTTGGAAGAGACCCACTGGATCATTGAGTCCAACCACTCCCACAAAACACTAAACCATGTCCCTCAGGACCTCGTCCACTCGTAACTTAAACACCTCCAGAGAAGGCGAATCAACCACCTCCCTGGGCAGCATATTCCAGTGCCTAATGACCCTTTCC
>WAAB01010919.1:91305-108382 GCA_013389865.1 Piaya cayana | reverse complement strand
CTCTGCCTCTGTTCTTCAACAACTAACCTAGTATGTCTTTGAACATTATATATAGTTTTTGACAGTTTAGAACTAAAGCATAGGATTAGCTTGTATAACTTTTAGCTGGCCTGCCCCTGCATACTTACGCTTAAATAAGGACTTTTAACAAGGCTGCAGTTAGAATCCGAAGGAATGTGACTGCATCTAATTAAGCCAGATAACAAGGACTAGCGCAATGATAAGGGAAAGAACCAGCCAGGACCAGATGCAACCTTGAATTGATGGCTCAAGGAGTCTAAAAGCGTGTGTAAGGAGGGTNAGCTCCCTCCTCTCCACAACCTCCTTTCAGGTAGTTGTAGAGAGCAATAAGGTCTCCTGTCAGCCTCCTCTTCTCCAGGATAAACAACCCCAGCTCTCTCAGCTGTTCCTCGTAAGGCCTGTTCTCCAGCCCCTTCACCAGCTTTGTTGCTCTTCTCTGGACTCGCTCCAGAGCCTCAACATCCTTCTTATGGTGAGGGGCCCAGAACTGAACACCTTCCTCCAGAAACCCCCTGCCCAAGATCCCCAGAGGGCAGAGTGCATGGCCAAGGGAAGGAAAGGAATAAATTCTGCAACTGACTATAACAGACATGCCTCTTCCAGGGAAAATAATGAATATGTATGCTTTGACTGTATATCACCTTTGTGAATTGAGCTGGAAGTCACACACGCATTAGGTGCAGCTCTCCCCTGCATGCCCAATGTTGCATAAAAGGATACCTTACCTAATCAAATTTGCATTGCTTATTGAGTGTGGCTTTCCACAGCAGCAAACTAATAGACACTGGCTTTGAAGAAACTGATTTTCCAGTGACATTCTTTCTTCAACACTGGTGAAAAATTTCTCATGTATGTTCTCTGTCCCTACCTTGAGTACTGTGTGCAGTTTTGGGCACGACAGTATAAAAAGGATATCAAACTACTGGAGAGTGTCCCAAGGAGGTCACAAAGTTAGGTGAAGACTTTAGAGTAGAAGCTGTATGAGGAATGGCTGAAGTAATTTCTTCAGCCTGAAGAAGTGGAGGCTGAGGAGATACCTCATTGCAGTCTACTGCTTCCTCACAAGGGAAGGAGGAGGAGCAGGTGCTGGTCTCTCCTCTCTGGTAACCAATGATAGGACCCAAAGGAATGACAGGAAGATGTGCCAGGGAGAGATTTAAGTTGAATATTAGGAAGTGGTTCTTCACACAGAGGGCAGTGGAGTACTGGAACAGGCTCCTGAGGTAAGCAGTAATGGCACCAAGCCTGACAATATCCAATAAGCATTTGGACAACACTGTCAGACACATTGTGTGAACGTTGGGGTTGTCCTATGGATGGGTTGGGGTTGCCCTAGATAAACCTTGTTGGTCCCTTCTGACTCAGGTCATTCTGTGGTTCTATGATTCTTCATTGAAAGGGTTATCAGGCACTGGAACAGCTGCCCAGGCGGGTGATTGAGTCACCATCCCTGGAGCAGTTTGGATAGATGAAGTGCTTAGGGCCATGATTTGGTAGTGGACAAATACAGTTGGGCTTGATGATCTCTAAGGTCTTTTCCAACCTAGTGATTCTATGATCTTCAGCTAAGGCAGATAATCAAGAATTGTCTCTACTTCATTTGTGGGAGAACTCGGTATGAAACAGTGAATCAACCGTACAAACAAACAGAAGAAAGAAAACCTCTCCTAGAAAAAAAGGCAAAGGAAGGGAGACACCATGGGGTCACCTTCATATCTGGACTTACTCAGGTACTGCTGAAAGACAGGGAGATGCTGCACTGTGTTTGTGTATGTGGGAAGCAGGTAAACAAGCTTGCAAAGTTGTGGACAGTCGTACCTAGAGGGTCTGCAGAAGGGTCTGGGCCCTGGGAAGATTTCCAAGATATCAGAATCAAAGATGCAGTATTTACACGGGGCCTGCAGGAAAGATGGGGGGGGGGGTCTTTATCAGGGAGTGCAGTGATAGGATGAGGGGGAATGGTTTTAAGCTGAAAGAGGGGAAATTTAGATTATATATTAGGAAGAAATTTTTTACTGTGAGGATGATGAAGCAGTGGCAGAGGCTGCCCAGAGAAGTTGCGGAAGCCCCATCCCTGGAGGTGTTCATTCCAGGCTGGACGAGAATATGAGCAACATGACCTAGTGGGTGGTGTCAAGGTGATCTTTAAGGTCCCTTCCAGCCCAAACCTTTCTATGATTCTGTATCTCAGCTGAGGGACAGGCAGAATAAAGGGTGTCCAGCTCACAAGGGGGGAGATAGTAGAAACAAGGATTGAGATTAAACTCAACATGTGGCTAGACAGCAAGGGGGGCTTTATTTGGACGGAAGACAAATCTGAATTAAAGACTGAGAGATAGCAGGTTTATTGGAATAAGATTATCCCGTGATAAAGCATAGAGAAAAAGGGAGGAAAAGGGTGAAGTGGCTGTGGCAACCCTCAGAAACAAAGGATGGAGAACCTGTAGCAGATCTGCCAACAAACAGGCTGAAGGAATGGTTAGAGAAGCACATGGAAGTCATTGTACAAAGCAAAGATAAAGGCAAGATGTTACAAGTATTGTTGAAAGAGGTTGAAAGATTAAGCAGGATTTGATTTAGGTAGGATGAATTCTTTAGGCACTGCAATGACATTGATGTCAACTAAGCACAAGGGTCTGCAGGCAGACTGTAGACCATGTAACAGAGGAACCCCAGACTTGGGTTGTGAACACCACGTCCATGGAGCCTGTATGTGAAAGGGAGAAAGAATATGGAACAACAATCTGAAAAAAACTAGATCAAGAAGTAGGTCCTACCTTCCTTGCACAGGACAGATTAGAGAATTGTTGCACTGTAAGAGCAATGACTAGATCAAACATTTAAAGAGAAGGGAGGAAAATTAACATGTGTGAAGGGCATAGTGTGGAGTACGTTCACTTAGCACAAGAGAGGAGAACAGAAATATCTGGGAGAAGTAGAACATCAGCGTTGGGGCACTGGCAGACTGGGAAGGCAGGCAAAGGAGGTGGAAAAGATGAGGTGAGAAAATGTTTCCCAAAGGAAATGGTTTAAGTTTTGTGCAGAGAGTGAGGACAGCAGGCTTTGTGCATAGGTTCCTATTGTGTTGGGGAAAATGGGATATAAATCAGAGTGGGATATTAGGAATATGGATTTGTCACAGAGAGCAACCAGGTTCCCAGCTTTCCTCCAGAAATACTAAACAACACAAAAGCAGAGCCAAAAAAAAAACCAAAAAAAGCTGCTGTTGAGATTGAATAATGTCTTGGGTTTGGTAATGAGAAAAAAATGAAGGGTCGAGGGCAGAGAAGAAACACAAAGGGCATCTGCAATCAGAGGCATTAAGGAATCAAAAGAGAGGGAATACCAAAAGCAAATAGTAAAGCATGACAAAATACTTCAGGAAGGGTGAAAAGTTTGGGGGTGGGGAAGAACCCAGATGACAGAAGAGGCAGTAAGAAAAAAGTCAGAAAAGGCAGTATGATTTGATGAAAGCATGCAAACCATTTTGTTGGTCGATGAAGGTTTCAGTCAAACAAGAAGATGAGGATAAGGAATGTGCAAGGGTAGATGCAGCTGGGTAATCAGCTGGGAAATTAGGCCACTAGAGACGAGTGTGGAAGGCTGGGCAGAAATGAAGAAAGTGAGATTTAGAAGAGGTGAAATGAGGAAAGCTGTTCAGGAGGGATTGAGTGAGTGCTGGATGATGGCGCCTTGAAGGCAAGAGGAGAACTGAATGTGCTGCTTCCCACCCTTTAACTGACTGGGGGAGTTTGCCTAGCTTGGTTTCTGACTTCAAACTCTTTGTCTTTCACAACGTGGCTAGTGGATCATTCCTGTTTCTGCAAGCAAGCTAGTATGTGCTGTCTTTGTTTGTGTGTGTGTATATATGATCCAGGGTCAAATTAAAACCATAAATTAATTTATAAAAATGAAACTTCATGTGAATATGCATTTCACACAAGTACCCTGGTGCTCCTTTTTGCATGCTTTATGGTTATTGTAGTGATATACGCAATAAATTGAGAGTAACTGGTGGTTATTTTACTACAAATAAAATTTAAAGTAAATTGTACTTCAAAAGAGAATTTCTAGAAGCAGGGTATTCTACCCATACCTTGCTGAAAATGGAATATAAACTTCAACTCATATGTAGATATACTGCTTCAAAGAGGCAATTTGCAAATGCCTGTCAAGGAGGCCATATGGAAAGGCTGGCAGAAGGGCAGCTAGTGAACCAGTTATATGTGCCAGGTTCAATTTGTCACACTTTACAGTACTGAGAAATATTTTGTTCTCGTTTTGAGATGGAAAACTCTCATTAGTAAAGATTCTACAATATACTCCTCAAAATGCATTTTTTACAAAGACAAAAAGCATAGCTCATCTGCTGTTGAAGACTGAAACCGCTGGCATGTAATTCACATAATCTATTTAGTACAGAATAGTATGACGTAAATACAGAGTACTGATTTAAAACATGCTGAAGAGAGGGACACTTATTCCTCCATTTCAAACACGTCTTGGCCATCAGTCCTTGGGCTGTAAGGTCGCTGACAGCTTCAAAACCAAAGCATTTTGGAACTAGGGATGTGCTTCTTACCCCTGGACCACAGCTCCAGTGGCTGGAAGGGACAGTGGCAAGGGTGAAAGCAGTGCAAGCCAGTCCTGAAATTGCCTTTTCTTCTCAGGTATAACACTGTGGGGGCTTGTTGGAATTACTTTGAGTGGATTTGGCATCAAAATTCCTCAACCCTATTCAATCTCTTGGCTTTTGGTACTTTAAGGCTTTTCAAGAGCTCGGCTCCATTGTGGAAATCACGCTGTGTGGGCAAAGTGGCAGTTGGTGGATGTGCTGAACCTAAAGGCAGCAGCTGTCTCCTCAGCCGTGTCTGGTGCTGGAGTCCCATGCACGGTCCCATGCTTGGCATTCCTTAACTCCAGCGAAACCCAGGCATGGCTTGAAGAGGTGGGGCAATGCCCTCACTGGCCACATGAAACACTGAGATGTAAATTCATCACAGAACCATAGAATGATTTGGGCTTGAAGGGACATTTACAGGTCATCAAGACCAACTGCTCTGCAAAAGCAGGGACATCTTTAACTAGACCAGGTTGCTCAGAGCCCCATCCAACCTGATGGTTTCCAGTGATGGAGCCTCCGTTACCTCCCTAGGCAACCTGTTCTAGTGTTTCACTACCCTCAGCATGAAAAATGCCTTGCTTATATCCCATCTAAATCTACCCTTCCTTAGTTTAAGGCCATTACTCCTTATCCTGTCATAACAGGCCTTGCTAAAAGATGCAAGCATACGAATATTTTATTGACATCCAGTCATACTACATATTGGGAAGAAGTTTTTTATGCAGAGAGTGGTGAAAAACTGTGAGAAGTTGCCCAGAGAGGTGGTGGATGTCCCGNTGAAGGGACATTTACAGGTCATCAAGACCAACTGCTCTGCAAAAGCAGGGACATCTTTAACTAGACCAGGTTGCTCAGAGCCTCATCCAACCTGAACTTGGATGCTTCCAGGGCCGGGACATCCACCACCTCTCTGGGCAACTTCTCCCAGTTTTTCACCACTCTCTGCATAAAAAACTTCTTCCCAATATGTAGTATGACATCCAGTCATACTACATATTGGGAAGAAGTTTTTTATGCAGAGAGTGGTGAAAAACTGGGAGAAGTTGCCCAGAGAGGTGGTGGATGTCCCGTCCCTGGAAGCATCCAAGTTCAGGTTGGATGAGGCTCTGAGCAACCTGATTGGGTTGCAGATGTCCCAGATTACTGCAAGGGGGTTGGACTGGATTACCTTCATGATCCCTTCCAGCTGAAACCACTGAAGGATTCTATAAATTATCAGATTTCAGAGGGATTCATGCAGGGGGGAAAAAAACAAAACAAAACTGGATTGCTGGATTGTTTTTAACCCAGCCAGCCTGGCAACCTGTTGAAGGATTTTCACCAGACTGTGGGTAACTCTAGGCTTGCTAAGAAAATAAAACCTCAAGCATTTAATCTATGCCTATACTCAAAGTACTTGAACATTTAAATCAATAATTATCATTAAATCTAAGATCTAATCTAGGTTTGATGTTTCCTGCACAACCTGGTGATGCAGCTGGATGAGGCCATAGAAAAGGCTACGCACAATTCACAGTATTCACAATATTCTTATAATTGCCATAAAGATTACTGTCTCAACACTGGTTCTGGTTGTCCTCTTAACACAATACTCAATTTATCACAATCCACTAATTATAATATCTAAGTTTTACATTGTTACACTCATCGTAGAATCATAGAATAGTTGTAGTTGGAAGGGACCTTAAAGCCCATCCAGTTCCACCCTCCTGGCTTGGGCAGGGACACCTCCCACCAGCCCAGGTTGCCCAAGGCCCCATCCAGCCTGGCCTTGAACACCTCCAGGGATGGGGCAGCCACAGCTTCCCTGGGCAACCTGTCCCAGAGCCTCACCACGCTCATAGTGAAGAAATTCTTCCTTATGTCTAGTCTAAATCTGTCCCTCTCTAGTTTACACCCACTGCCCCTAGTCCTATCACCACAAGCCTTTGTGAACAGCCCCTCCCCAGCTTTCCTGCAGCCCCTTCAGGTACTGGACGAAGACCCTATGGTCTCCTTGGAGCCTTCTGTTCTCCAGGCTGAACAACCCCAACACTCTCAGCCTGTCCTCATACGGGAGGTGCTCCAGCCCTGGAATCATCCTCGTAGCCTCCTCTGGTCCCGTTCCAACAGCTCCATCTCCTTCCTATGCTGAGGATTCCATAACATCACACCCTCTTATCTTCCTTAACGCTTCCCGGTCGCTGCTTCCCGATCTCCCGAGCGGGATCCCAGCCCCGGGTCCTCCCTCTGAGGCGGAGCCCCGGGACCCGCCTCCTCCCCGGGATCCGCGCATCCAGCTCCTCCCCGGCCGCCGCGATGCTCGGTGCGGCGCTGCGGGCGGGTCGCGGCGCTGCGGGGCTCTCCCGCCGCAGCCTCTGCGCCGGAGCGGCGCCCAGCCTCTCCTACCGAGAGCTCAAAGACTTGAAGGAGAGGGACGTCCTCCACATTGATGTGCGGGAGAGGTGGGAGATTGACAGAGACGGAAAAATCCCGGCGTCCGTCAACATCCCGCGTGAGTTCTTAGGGGCGCAGGGGGCGCGTGTCCCTTCACCGCCCGGGGCTGTGCGGGACAGCCGGCGAAAATTGGTGGAGAAGCTTTGCTGCAGCTGGTCTGCATGTTTGATCATCTTGTCCTAGAAATCTGACTTGTATCAAGAGAAAATACGCAGACAGTCTCCGGACATGGATGAATAAACTGAAAGGATAAACACTCTCTTAAGAGAGTTGCAGGAATTTATTGATACGCTTAGCTGCCTCGTAAGATGTAGCTGTTCTAGGTCGGGAGAAAACTTGAAGAGAGTCTTCAGATGTGGTTGGATAACCTGAAAAACTAAGCGCTCTTTGAGGAAATATACAATTCTTTGTCTAAAACTAGTCTGTATACCCACTGCTTTTGTGAAGGCAAACCAGACAGCTGCTAGTATAGCATCATAGCGTGGTTTGGTTGGAAGGGACCACAAAGGTCCAACCCCCTGCAGCAAGCAGGGACATCCTGAACTCGGTCACGTTGCTCAGAGCCCCAGCCAGCCAGTGTGTCAGGCCAAAACTTACCTCCAGGTGATTTAGAAGCCTTACAACATAAGCCTGTTGGTGCATGGAGAATAAATGAGACCCTTTTGTTCTGTATTTCTCAGTGGGTGAATTAGTGGAAGCTCTACAAATGGACCCAGCGGAGTTCAAGGAGCAGTACAATCAAAAGATGCCATCCAAATCGGACCCTGTGATTTTCTCCTGTTTGGCAGGAACAAGAAGTAAACAAGCAATCGCTTTTGCCATGTCTTTGGGTTTCAACAGGTATGACTTGTATGTGTAAGGATGGGATTAATATGGCCTCCCCTCATGAAGCAGAACTCTACTCAGCTTCTTGTGGGCAAGAGTAAAAACTTAAATGTGGAATATGAACTGATATTTGAGTTACACACCTCCTCTTGTCTCCACTGGACTTTGAAAGACGTCACTGGGTGTTCTAGCAAAGTGGGGTGCATTGCCCTGTGAAACCACCCCTCAGCAGCTCTGTGCATCCACTGCAGGTGATGCAAGTTGCTGCAAGACCGCGCTGCCACCAAAGGTTCCTTCCGCCTCTTAGGGCTCCCTCGCCAAGACGTCACTTCCTTATACAGCTTCTTAAGCACTAGTCATGAGATGCAGGGTGACTGGAGGGGTGGAGAACTGCTCACTTTGGTAGGAGTACAGTCTTAAATTAGATTCAACAGCTTGTGAAACCACACCCGTTGTTGAATTGCAGTCCTGCCTGTACAGTTCACTGTTAACAAAGTTCACCTTCGCTTCCAGTAAAGCACTGGATTGTTTGCCAGGAGTAAAGCAGTGAAGGCAATAGCTCAAAAGACAATGAGATTGATAAAATGAAAACATAAGCAGCATTTGGCTGGCAGAATTGTTAGACCTGTGCCAGAAGATGCCTTGCTGGCTTAAAGACTGCAGATGGAATTTTATAAATTGGTTGTTTGCTCAAATTTTTGCTGGACTGCGATTCATTAACTGGAATATTCCTGCTAAATCTAAGTCAAAAGTATGGAAACACATTCTAGTTTTACAAATATAGTTTTAATAAGTGAAAAATATCCTCTGTTGCCTGTTTATCATGTTGCCTAATTGAAAGAGTCAGTACTGTTTTGCATGGTGGAGCTTTATTTTCTGGAATTTAGCTTTGCAGGCTTGTGTCAGATCTATACAGCATGTAGGTTTGCAGGGAAGTAAAGGCCAGCGTGCTGCATTTATTTGGTGATATCTGAAATATTAGACATAACAACATGTAAAGTTCCCGGTGCAGTGAGTTTGTTTCTCTTTTTAAAAAAAGAAGTGGCAAACTGTGTCATTGATCCAGCTGCTACTGCGTGCTTGACGTTTGATCTCCAGCATTGTGTCATTTGGAAGAAGAGTTAGAACACACTACATGGAAGCAGACAGTATTAAAGTACAAGGAATGCTGATCTGGTTCATTGAAGCTAGGTCCAAGCGTATTTGATTACAGAGAGTTTCTGCATGTCTTTTTTTTTTCTCTTGCTGTCTTTTTGTTTTGTTTTGTTTTGGTTGGGTTTGCGGTTTTTTTGCCATGCCTCTTAGTTCCTGGAAGAGTCCTTCTTAACATTCTATCTTATGCATATTTTCAGAGTTCAGCAATATGCTGGTGGCTTTGAGGACTGGATAAAACATGAACCTCCAGAGAAAAAATGAAGATCACTGCCCCAACTCTTGCCCCATCAAGGCTGCCAGATGGTTTGTAGGTTTTAGCATTCAAACTGTGCATTGCACTCCCGGAATCCAGCCCACTCCTGGTTTGTGTAAATGGACGTTCACTTTCAGATAGCCATGCATATCAACTGCTTGGTTTAAATTGAATCAGAAGACTACGACATGAACATAGGATGTTAAATTTGCAGCCTTTGCTTTGAACTGTGTTTTGTGGTGAAAGCATGTGAAGAGAACATAAGTATTTATTATGTTTATTAAGATTTTTTTATGATTTAGATTATGGCTCCTTAAATGAATGGTGGTAGGACAAATAAAACCATCCTTTCCCATATAACTGTGTTGGGTAGTTTGTTTATAACAGTTAAACTGCAGATATTCTAACAGAAGTGGGGTGACAGCCTTGAGTGCAGATTCATCATGCTTCATGTGTAGCTGGAGTTCTAAAATAGTCATCAAAGATTACAAGTAGAGTGATTGCAAGGCCAAAACTTCATTACTGGTCAGAAAACACAAAGGGAAACTGACCCGATGCTAGAAAATATTGTGAGATTCCTTGTTTCAGAAGTATGTACATTTTTATATGTGTATCTGCTTCTGCGCACAAAATGCTACAGCATTTAGTCAACAACTTCTTTTCCCTCAGTAGATCAGTATCAAATGAGAACATGCCTGTATTTGAAATTATTATTACAGAGACGTAATCATTTTAGGCTGGAAAATTTGAGGTGTCCAAGGCAGTTACTAAACTTCTTGTATGTATGTTAACTTGTGTATCTTAAACTTTAAACCAATGCATCCCATCCCCACGTATAAATTTGCATAGTCATAAGTTTAAGGATTTGTTTGTTTTTTTTAGTGCTGTTAGCAGATATGGGGAACTAGCAAAGGTGACTTCCTTTGACCTCTGGAAAGTCTTAAGTCCTAGCGCAGAAGTTCAGGACTGCAGGATGTCTGGAAAAAGGAACTAAAACGTCTGGTTCTGCTCTAATCAGTACTGCAGGCAGCGTGCTCTTACAGTACAGCTCTTCCATTCTCCATGGTAAGAAAAGCATACCCTCTGATGTTTAGAGAACAGAAGAAAACATAACTAATTTTACTAGAATTTTACTTCTATTAAGTCTCTCAGTCTCAGTGCAGTCCTTCTTTTTCTAGACAACTCCCATAGCTGGCACAGCCAGCTCTTCGCTGTGCTGCCCTGATAGTGTATCTTGCTGGGGTTTCTGTTCTCTCCTCTTTGCTAAAAACTGGAGACCCTAGAGCGTAGCTGCCACAACAGTGAGTAACCAGTACATTCTTCTTCAAAGTCTCATTGACTTTCTAGCAGCTGTATTGCTATACTTCATTTCTAATCAATTTAAAAACCACATCACCTTAAAACCCAGAATTTAGACTAGTTCCCAGAATAATGGTTTAGTTTAACTGATGAATTAGTGGAAGTAACATGAAATTAAAATGTCAGGATGAGTATGGCTGTTAACCTTGTTGTTACTCTGCAATTCTTTCTTGTTCTTGAAAGGTCTTTTTCAGACTGGATCAGGAGTAATGGATGCAAACAGTTTTGTTGGATTTAGCCAAATCCTATGATGTGTTAATTTTTCCTGTTCAATGTGACCTAGACTGCCAGTTTCACAGTGCTGTGGGCACGTTGTCAAAGGGGTAGCTGAAGCCCAACCAGTGGAACCCATGGTTGGCTGCATTGTGCCAAGCCTCACCAGGACTAACTGTGCCTTTTGACCTAGATCACTGAGGTCAGATTGCACAGAAAATTTCAGAGACACTGAAAATGTTTAGCTAATGTGTCATTAATCATGGCTAGCTGTATTTACCAAACCACAAGACTTAAGTGTACAGATGAACAAAGCAAGGAGGTCTAACCAAGTATAGTCACAATTTAGTCCTAAGTGGCCAATGCTTCCTTTTGTAGCTACATTGAAGTTTGTTTGGAACATCTGAAACTACATAGCTACAAACAAATAGACAACACATGGTTATACTGGGCAGCCTGATCTAGTGGGAGGTGTCCCTGTCTATCACAGAGGGGGTTGGAACTAGATGATCTTCAAGGTCCCTTCCAACGCAAACTATTCTATGATTCTATATTGGGTCACACCAAGACCTGTCTAGCCCATTATTTTCAGTTTGGGAGCAGCAGTAATAAACATGTGAGCAAAAGCGTAAAGGCCAAGTATGTAGCAGTGCAATCCTCAGATTATTTTCACAAATCAAGAGTGCTTTGATACTTACTTCAGGCTTTGCATGTCTTAGTATATTTGGGTATTTGTAGATGTTAAACACAAACTCCCAGCAGTCACAGAAGGCGGTGTCAGGTTCAACAATGCATTGTGAGTCTTTCCCTTTGTTGCTTCTCAACTTTAATTGGATGATCCTCCTTCTGCCAGAAGGGATAAACAGTGATCACCTCATCAGTCTTCCCACCAGTCGTGACTGTCTAGACCCCTGCTGTCTTTTCTAAGCTGAAAAGTTGTGGATTTTTTTTTAATAGGAAAGCCACCATATAACCTTTTATTTTTTTAAACCTTCGCTAGTTTTCATTAGTCGTGATAGTTTTTTGCAAGGTGTCTCCCAAACAAGTTGTAGCTTGTCACAGTTGAAGAACCTCTCTGCATCTTCCTCCGTTATCTTCATTCTGGGGATATAACTTGCTTTTTCAGTTAAATAACTCTTCTGATCCAGTTCAGTTTGCTTCCTTTTAGATTTTTCCTTAAGTCTTTTTGGCATAGATGGCCTGTGTTTGCTTTGACACGCTGCTGTCACCAGTAACCAAACAATCTGTCAAGACTTACAGCTACCTGTCTTATAATGAGATACCTCATTTTTAGGCATTTCTCTCCGTTGAAATGAAGCACAGTAAAGATGCTTTTTTCTTCTGTCTAGGTGGTAGCCAAGCTGTTGAATTCACATTATGTTCCATTTGCTGCTGTTCCAATCTACATTTTTTTAAATAACTGTCATCACTGAGGCCGGTTCCTTTGACTGCATTTCATTGCCTTTCACTGTTCACACTGGAATCAGAGCCAGTAAAACTATCCTCACCTGCCCAGGAGAGATACAACTTCTGTTTTCTGATAGTTTAGTTCTGAAGTCTAGGTCACATAGGTAATTTAGGTGTAAAGTCAAGCCTGCCAAGACTCTTGAGCAGCAAGAAAACTCTTAATCACTCCAGCCAGAATTCATTAATAGCGTGAAATCCTCAACTTCAAAACCTGTTTTCTTAGCAGACTGCATGGTGTGTGAGAAGACCGGCACGAACCTAAAGAGCGGATCCCATTCAAGAAGTCCACACAACGGTCAGTTTGCATTGGTTTATTTCTACTCCCCAAGTCCACATTACAAATAGCACATTTTAGACTTCAAGAAACAAAGGCAAACAGCCAAATTCCACTTCATCCATCAAGTGTCTATAAAAGGCATGGATCAAACGGCATCAAAAGTAGCAAAGACCAAACTGCATACATTTTCTATTGGGCTCCTTTACCTAATGTTTTACAAAAATAGCCTGAAGAGAAATAAACGCCAGGAGCCTAGTGGGCCACATACAAACACACTTCAGTTCTGTTTCACTGAATGACCAGCCAAATACAAAGACGGGTATTTGCAAAATCAGGTGGTTTTTTTAAGGAGCCTTTTTTTTTTGAACCAAGACACGTTGTAGAACAAGGTATTTTGAGAATTTCCCTCCAATATTTGAGACCAGTGAAATGTGTTGCTTCAGAAAAAAAAACAAAAGCTGAGAAGAATGTTACTGCACTTTATTTTATAAGTCAATTTTTATACTTGGGCAAGTCAGCTTTATCATTCCAAATGCAGCTGCACAGAACTTAATTAGAAACAAAGTTATCTAAAAATAAATTTGATTTAGGCCAATTCCTGACTTCAGTGGGATTATCTACCTGAGTAAGGAACACAGGATATGGCCTTCTGTTTGAAGGAATCTCACCTTCTCCAGCACATAGTTAACCAAGGAATCCCGTTTCAGTTATTCTAAAGAGTTGCTCCTAAAATCACAATTAAAATTAGCCAACATGAAGCTCACTGAAAGCTTGATCCTCTTAAACAAACTCTCTAATGAGCCACACAAATTCACACTAACAGTCAAAGCAGACTAACAGTGTATATGTTTTGTACACAAAAAAATCCACCGTAAAAAATAGCAACCCTATCCAGATTTGTACTTGATTGTGAAATATTCCAATTGTATGACGTAGTATATTTACTTGAAAAAAAAATCATAGTATGCTGGGGTTTGTAATTCCTAACACTTGAAACATTTAACAAAACTGCAGAACACATATTGCACTTCTCTGGTAAGGTGGGCGACTATGCTTCATGGCAAGAACATCCACAAACATCTACTGAATAAAACAGCACTTTTCTAATCCAAAAAAGGAACTTCATTTCTTTCCTGCAGCTTTCATTAAAAATGTAATTATATTCTTTGCAGGCTCTTCTAGGCTTTGTTTCTGAAGGATTGTTGTGTTACTTTTTACAAAACCTGTATTTAGTTTTTTAAGAAAATCAACAAAACTCAAGGTAATGAATAGACTTAACTGACAGTGCACGATCTTCCTTCAGTCACAAACAAAATGAGGACAACATGAGTCGTTAATACAGTTACATTTGGGCTTCAGGTTACTGTCATTTTAAAAATAGTTAACTTCAATGGCAAGTTACAATTTTCTCAAAGCAAAACAAAACCAATAATGAACTATTTGGCTTGAGTGGATAGTGTTATCTTTTGCAGCTTGGTTTAAGGTTTGATTCCTCACACTGAAAAAATCTTAGTACATTTGCTCCAGCGTCGGAGAAAATGATGCAGTTTTAGAGAAAAAGCTTTCAAAATGCTTGACACAAACAAGCTGTTTATTCTTCAAGTTCTTTGTTGAAGATGTTACTAAAATCTTCCATCCATTTCATGAACACAGGAGAGATCCCAGGATGTCTTGAGTCAAAGTGGTCCATAAAGAAATTCTTTGGAATGTCTTAAGACTGGCTATAACTAGAGTTCTGGCTACCATTTGGACCCTGTTCTCCTTCACTGAAAGAAAAAAGCAAAACAAAAACATAGAAGAGTCGTGTTGCATTTTTGTCCTTTCATTTTTAATTTAAAATATGGTATTCTGAAAGTAGTAAAAACCTTCTGAAGGAAAATACTTCAACATATACACAAATAGGTTAAGATACGCCACTCAGTTCATAAAAAAACTGCAGTGGTTATTCTCAGCATGCATAAACAACTCAGTGTATTTACATGAATAATAATTTCAATATTTTCCTATGCAGCTGCAAAAATACACGCTATACCTCAAATGAAATATTTACTCATTTTTAAGACAGTACTCCAGTTTTTCCACGTGAAAGGTGCATTAAGGCATTACAGTACCTGTTCGGAGGTGGTTTTGGTTTAGGCATTTTACTAAGAATAGTAGCCATCTCTTTCCTCTCATCAAAGTTCTTCCACTGCTCATACAGCTTCAAAATAACTCTGATTATTTCTAAAATCTGAATACAAAGAAAGTAGATCCTGAGGTCAGGCACAATAGTAATTTTATCTTTGTCACAGTCAGTTTAAGTATGTAATTAATTAAACATGCCCCAAACTAAAATTAAGCAGCACAATTTTCATAATATAAACGGTGCTGTCTCACATTCAATCTGCTCTGGCAATCAACCATTTCTATAATTAGAGATTTTTATTTAGTTGTGAATGGAAGCCTGAACAGAATACTCTCCCTTCCACTCAACTGTATACAGCACTTCTTCTCCCCAGCAAGCTGCGTAGCTTTTTATTTATTTGCAACCACTGTCACAGTTTGTAACTGTGCTACTGGGAAAACACAGACACCAGGTAGCATGACCATAGCCAAGTGACCATGGGTTACCAATAAAGGAACTGATGGTTATCAATGTTCTCTACACATCAGAGGCACAGTATAGGGGACAAAAAAAACAAGCCCAAACCCACAAAACATTGGTGTGAATTCCTGCCTTCCAAGAAATAAGGTGCCAAGGAATTTCTGAATACATCCTATTACATTCTTCTCATTATTTTCCTTATTACATTATTTTATATTCTTTTCTTTTATACATATAATTGTTGAACATTCATATTCCATTTCCAGAAGTGTACACATTCTCTACCAGTTTGACATTTTTTATCTACTGCACCTCCACTTCCTTAACTTCCTATTAAATTTTTAGTGCAATATTCTATATAAAAGGTGGATAATGCTTGGTTCATAATTTGACTCATCATTCTCTAAATCAATGAAGTAGACTTTTTTCTTCTTTTTAATACATGGATTTAGTACAAGTCATAGTTAACTAAGAGGTCCATGGTGTTAACGTAAAAAAAAAAAATTCAAGCTTAGATTGTATCACTGGCACAAGAACCAGGACATTTAAACACTCAAACATGTTCAGCATCAAGCTTATGGTAACCTTATCTGTCAAATATAGGTTAGTTCTCCTCTGCTGCCAATTTATTATCATCCTGCTTTTACATGCATGACAGCATAATTCACAGAGCTCTTGATGCAACACGGCATCCACACTGCTTAAATTTGACGACGAACCCTGGAATACAAATAAAATGCCAGAATATCATCAGTGGGATAAAGGGCAATACTGAGGGCATGAAGGGCAATGGTGCGTCTCATCCGTAACACACTGTTCAATTCTGGGCACTCGGGTTCAAAAAATATAGACTGAAAAGTATGCACAGAGTGTTATAGGGCTATAAGCACTAGTTTGACTTGCTTAGTGGAGCTAAACAAAGGTTAAAGAAATCAACCAGAAAAGTAGTAGGAATTAGTTAAGCTGAAGAATATTAATGGTATGAGAACAACTGCACCTTAGAACCTGATAAATTTATAAAGGGGATTATTTGAATTACAATTTGCAATAGCAGAGAACTCATCTGAATGAACTTGGAGTCCCCCTGCTTAATACTGATTGAAGTCATAGTTCTGGTCATTCTGAAAGTGTCAAGTATGTTTAACTCTCTGCTATGCTACATACATTTATAGGGAGAAAATGAAAACAATGTGTAGGCACAATGCTGAAAGATGAATCGGAATGCTATGTGCACTAAGAATTTAGAAGTCAAGCTCATGCTGGCAATCCTGGATGATGAAAATCACTAGGAATTATTTTTCTGGCAAAACACGCGAAAACTGTTTGGTTTAAATCTCCATCTGAAAAACTGCAACACCAGCAACACTTTGCCGTTATTCAGTGGTTCTGTCTTGACTTTCAAAGCAAGGTGATAACTCAATGACCTGACATCATCTCCCTCCCCAAGAGGTCTACTTAATTTCCACAGTGCCTAATGCAATCACTGAAGTTCAAATCAGCACTGCAGACATGTAAGACTAACATTTCTGGCCAATCCATAACAGGTGATGGGAGGAAAAAAACAGAGTACCTTTTCCATATCAACAGACAGCTCAGCAAACCACTGCCTTGCATCCTTCTGCTGGACAACACAGGCCACATGTAGGCAAGCTGCAGAGATCACATGACATGGATACAGCAAATAGAATCACTAGGTTGGAAAAGACCTCCAGGATCCTTGCGTCCAACCATTCTTATCAACTACTAAACCATGTCCCTGAGCACCTCATCCACCCATCTTTTAAACACCTCCAGGGAAGGTGAATCAACCACCTCCCTGGGCAGCCTCTGCCAGTGCCCAATGACCCTTTCTGTGAAAAAAAC
>WAAB01010919.1:65580-91264 GCA_013389865.1 Piaya cayana | reverse complement strand
GGTCTCACCAGAGCCGAGTACAGAGGGAGAATAACCTCCCTGGACCTGCTGGTCACACTGTTTCTGATACAAGCCAAGATGCCACTGGCCTTCTTGGCCACCTGGGCACACTGCTGGCTCATGTTCAGTCGGCTGTCGACCAACACCCCCAGGTCCTTCTCCTCCAGGCAGCTTTCCAGACAGACTTCTCCTAGTCTGTAGCACTGCATAGGGTTGTTGTGCCCCAAGTGCAAGACCTGGCACTTGGCCTTGTTAAACCTCATGCCATTGGATTCTGCCCAGCAGTTCATCCTGTTAAGATTCGTAAACTGAACAAAGACTCACAATTGATAAAGTTAGAAACATTCTATTTTTTTTATTCTAAATTTTGAAACTTCCTATTTTTTTATAAGTCAGACAAAACACTATGTGGTTCAACAGTGAAAAATCAGGATTATTTTTTCTTCCAGAGTTGCTAAATTGCAAGCCTACACTGTGAGTACCATATGAAAACCAAACTGAAGCACCTTACAAGGGCATACTAAGGAATGCCTGTTGACAGCGCACAGAATCCATCCGTTTAAACATGACAAGAGACATTTGTGATGTTACTTACCTAGAGCTATCATGAAAGGAGGGTACAGCAGACAAAGATCGGTTCTATATGTGTCATTCACTATCCTCCTGTGCAAAAAAGAACTTGTAAGTTTCATCCTATTCACCTTTAGACTCTTTGACTTTAAAAAACCCTGTCAGTTTATCAATACTTTGTCACTTTCCCAGAGGGTAGAAGCAGTGAGGCTGCAGGACAAAACAGTAAGGGAAGAGATATCTTCCCTTGTAAAAATCAATTAAAGCCTTTCATTTTTTTGCTTGTAATCACAGTAGAGGTTTATTTGGAAGCACTGTATTAAAGCATCCTAAATGTCCTTCCATAGAGGTTGTTGACACATACTATAAAATAATTATTCCTGTTGCACAATTAAAGGAAAGCATATAGATAGTTTTTTTTCTGGTTTTCTGTATTCGATAAACAGTTTGAGAATGAGAGTTCTGCTAACACAACTAAACTCCTCTATATATTGCTTTTAACTCCTACAACAAGATATAAGATAAAAACGACATTAATAGAAAAAGATTAGCTCTACTCATGGTCATCAGTTCAGCAGTGTAAAAAACGATCCTATTAGAGCCAGTTTCAAAATAAGAATGAGATCACTGCAAAGTAAAATCATTACAAAGTTAAAGACATAATAAGCTAAGTCTGGGACGTATACCTGCACAGGTTAACTAAGGCACCTTTACTATTCAAATAAGGCTAAGCCTACTTTTGCTTAACCACCTTTGAAGCATAACTGTTAGCGTAACTGTTTCTTGCTGAAAGGAGGCACTTATTGTTAATTGTCTTCCTCACCACGCGAGAGGCAGCAGCATGTCTTCTTGGCCCATATCTTGTACATATTGGAGCAAAGGTCTATAAGGATGATATACTATCAAACAGCAGTCCTAGAAAAAATGTCAACGGGATAAAAGTTAAGATTACAATGCAGAATGTGCTGTCAGTTCATATTAACAACATTTGGTTTACAAGTCAATTACTGATTTTTTTTTTTTAAGTAGCATTCTGACACCTAACCCTGCTCTAATGAGGGCAGTGCTCTCTCTAGAATACCATTGCAGAGCATGGTTGCCAGTCTGTCAATGTCCTTCCCCTAAGAGATGGAGAAAGTCACATCTGCAGCACACTGAAACCTCATTTGCTTACAAACCCGTAATTCCCACTTGGAAATACAAAGCACTGCCAGAAAACAGTCTGTCACTAAATACCATACACGGAAAACATGCCAAAATAATTGACGCTGGTTTGGAAAGAAAAAAAGAAAGAAAAATCCACTGCTCTCAAATGCCCTGTTTTCCGGTCCAGGTTGGTGTAAACAAGGGGGAAAAACCCTCTCACTGAAAGCAAGGACTGTGTGGATACTATAGGGAAAAGACACATTAAGTTACATGTGCGGAACACTGAAGTGCAACACAGTTATTATACATACTATATATTGCTTAGCGTACTGGAAAAATAAGTTAATCTCCAAAATGTAACTTCTTGTAAATGCAGTTACTTTTAAACTCCTGTATACAAAACTCAAGGGTTACTGTCATGTATACCAGAGGTACCAAGGACTAAATCAAAACAGAATACCTAAAAGAAAAGGAGTTCTAACAACTGTAGGCACAAAAACCCACTTTAATCGAACCTCCTCTGTGACCCATTCCCAAAACATGTCCTTTTCTCAGTGACTGCCTAACACACTAGGCTCCTCCCTGGGTTCTCTCTCCATTTCTCTGCGCTTGAGCTGAACTGCTCAAGTACAGTGAGCCTGGTGTCTAACCCATCCCAGTCCAATCAACATGCAGAAATTAGGCATGACTTTACCTAAGACCTCTAAGCAGCATGGTGTGCATCCTTTCAGCTGTTCTAGAAAACACAGCAATGGGATAGCAACCCTTTAAAAAGCCAGTACAGCTCCTTTCTTTGAAAATGCCTGGAAGACAATATCACATTGTGCCCCTTTCATCCAACAGCCTAGCGGTTACAGCACCATCTCAGAAAATAGGAGGCCATTAATTCAGCTTCTTCCTCATAGGATTCAAACCCCCATCTCGCTTCCTAGAAGATTACTCCAATTGCCAGGGTATAGACTAGGCCAAGTGGCATACTACCCACAGCTTCTGCTTAAGGTGGACTGTTGCAGAGCTCTAGATTTTTGCAGGCAAGAAGAGGGCATAGCAACAATACAACTCTCTGCTTTTGACTGGCCATTCACCTGGGGAATAAAGACACAGACATCCTTGTCTTCACATTGGGACATTTAGAGCTGCCTTTCTTTTTAAAACTGAAGTAGTTCTAGAACCAGAACTTACACTTTACCCTTGTCAACAGACCTCTAACCACTAGGATGCAGAGCCATACATACTCCTCCTGTCCCCACCGCTCCCACAATCTGCATTCTTTCTGTTGAGAAGTCCAGCATTAATGCAAGAAGGTGAGAATATCCTCCCTCAGCCTAGATGACAGCACAGCAATTACAACATTATGCTGAAAATGTAACCGTTAGACTCACATGGATATCACTCTAAAACTAGAGCTGGAAAAAAAAGAAGACGGCATAATGCATATTTCACAGCACAAAATTCAAAACATTCTCCATCCGTAAAAAAGTAAACTGAGGCAACAGTAAAAAGAAAAAAAACAAGCCAGTAAAAAGCCCAACCTACCATTAATTCTAAGAGATAGAATTCACATTCTAGTATCTGTAAAGAAGTAAAATCACAGTTAAACTTCCTAGAATGAGTGAAAAGCAAAAAACCAATAAAAGTAGTATTTGTCAGTAATTCTAAAAATATCTAGATGTATATAACTTTCAAAATACTACAGCACAGGTCAAAACTAGTACCAGGAAAAACTGTACAAAATTCCTTAGCATTGTGACTGAGAATGACTTGAAAACCACTAGTAAATTTAAATTTTAAATAACAAACAAAATCTCTTTTCCAAAGACATTACATTTTACAGGCAAAAATAAAACTGTTTTCTGTGAGCCAACTGCTCCTTGTGTATGCTTGGAAGCATCCCAGGTGCAAGGGCTATTTACTTTCCCTGGAGCAATGTATTTGTAAACAAGAATGATCAGAAAAAAGCCAGATCTCTTTTACCATCATACTATATAAAAAATATTTCAGTCACATTATTTGTTTTTACAGCATCCTGTGAGCAATTTAAGGAAAGGAAGTTAAATAAGATTTATTACTTTTAAAAGTAACTTTCCCAATAATCTATCAAAAACTTATTATGAGCAACCTAACATGCGAGTATAAAAAGACTTCTTTATTAGAATTTAAAGACAGGATTTCCTGCTAACAATTATTTGCCTTTTAATTTATTTATCAAGTTATATTACAAAGAGCATACTTACATGGTTCATCCTATAAGGAAACTCCTTTGGAAAGGCATATGAAAACCTAGTTTTCACTACAGTAAAGAGAAATCAGTATGTTAAAAATGCTGTAATGAATACTTTCACTTTTCCCCCCTTTCTATTATTTCATCTGTATGCAGCCCTTCAAATCTATTTGGCAGCACAACTGCTTGCTGTACAAAAGGTTTGTATTTAGAAGAGAAAAGTTAAAATGTAAGATCCTGAAAAGGAAAGATTCCCGAAACCCAGATTTGAGCAGGTACTCAACCAGACACTTGTCTGCTGCTTTGGGCACTCTTAAATCTTCTGGTTAACCACAAAATAGCTTATGAGCACCTAACTTGCCATTAGTTATCATTTGGAGAACCACTGACCTACCAATGTCACTCCAAATCTGTTGCTGTCTTCAGGATCTCAGTTCCAACACTAAATCCAAATGGAATTTTCACATGGGATTTTTTTACACAAGCTTGATCCTTCAACATTCAAGATTTTAAACCATGTAATGACATCTTAGAAAAGCAACTCCAAGGGCAGGGTGAGGGAGCTCAACCAAGAGACCTTATATGTCCATGATGCAAAGACTTTGGATATGCAAAAATGAGGCTCATGTTCACAGCAAGAAGTCAATTCATCACACCACAGATAAAAGTCCTAGGCATTGGATTGTCAGACATTTCAAGGGTCTTTCTCTCCTTGAGAGACATCCCTAATCAGCTGCATAGGCATATGATATGATTCAAGACATTTGCCTCCAAGAGAATGTTAAAATATATCCTACGTTTTCTCGCTTATGATGATCCTCGATTTAGATACTTAATTATCCTTCTGCTTTTTACAAGGACAACAGGTACATATCACGCACTGCTAAGAGTTATGGCAAGTTGAAAAAAACAAAGTGTTCTCTTATTAGAATGCTGAGCAAAAAAAAAAATTGAGGATGTGGATTTGAGATGTGTATAACCAAAACATTTTAAAATCTATTTTAAGTCCCTGTCCCCCAAAGAAAATGGGTGGCATTTAACATCCTGGAATTGGACAATATTCCTTACATTAATGACAGACACTATATTATGAATTGCCACTACTTCCAGAAAATAAGTACACCACTCACTTTGACAAAAAGACAGCGTCAGACCCTCTGGACTGAAGACTTCTACCTTTAGAACTATGGTGGACTTTGCTAGAAAATTTGCTGCAGAACCATAAGAACAGGCTACTGGTTGGAAATTTGAATTATTTCAAGAAAAAGAAAAAAGAATAAAACAGGGTTTTCAAGAAGCATGCAGACTGGAGAGATACACAGTAAAAAATTAAATCACTTCGAGAAGGAAGACAGGGAAACAAAACATTTTTCCCACAAAGCGAGCTGCAGACACAACCATATGGAGCTGTCCTTTTAGTGAGCTGCGGAAACAGAGCGAAAAGCTTTTGAAGAGGTTGCCAGAAACCAGTCTGAGATCATCTTCCCTAAAAAGGAAGCATGTGTTTCTAACTTCATGTTTCTGCCTAACTAAAAGGAAAAAAACCCTTTTCAACCAACCACTGTTACACTCTCGCCCCTTTTGTTAGCTTTCTTTCATTTGTCTTGCCTCATCTTTTTTTGCCTTTTTTTATGAAGACCTCCAAAAAAAACCTGCTGAATGCTACCCAAGCAGCTCTGGTCAAGGAAGACCAGGTAGAATAAAAGACTAATGCTTGGAGAAAGACTGTTGCTTTTCCCACCCTACCCCCCCATCCACGAAACACAGAGTACTTTTCAGGGCAGGTAGGTCTTCCAGGTCTGAAGGAGGAACTGTATGGAAAACTGCAGGAATCAGAGTCTGGTACTTTCAGAAACAGCCCAGCTCAGGACTAGAAGTCTAAATAAAATCGCCTACTGCGTATTTTCCAAAACCCATCTAACTTTCTCACTGATGCAGCAAAACTACCACATGGATCTGTGCTTTGAGATGCTACTGATGTAAAAATAGCAACTCTTATTGCTAAATCCAGGACTGGTCTTGGTCATGCGTTTCAGTTCCTGGTGGTGGAACTGTCATAGAGCCAGCCTCATGGACTGATACACTTCCCGCATGTGGAGGCTACAGATGCAGCCAGTCACCTGTCCCCTCAACAGCTAAGAGGGATTTTGAAAGCAATGACCTACATTTTGAAGAGCACAGCCATGAATTGCCTCCAGAGAGCAGCTGGACCTTCTGGGTCAAATTATAGTGTTCAATTAAGGAAGCCATCACTAAGACCTTGAAGGATGAGAAGCAAGTTACAGGAACTGGGAAATATAAGGCAAGCAGGAAGGCAAGAATTAGGTAATGATGATGGGATTTTATTGCATTTACTTATTAATAATATAGAGGTTATAAAATGTATTTTTAGAAATAAATATTAGGTGCAAAGACTAATTTTATGATGGGAGGGGAAAAAAGGATAAAAAAATTAGGAAGTATGCAGCCTACCAAAAATTCTGAAAACAGGTATTTCCATAGAGCTAAACCTTTTACAAAGCAGACAAATAAAACCTCAAGTTTCCAATTATATCTTTGAGTAGTTCAGAAACTAATTTAATACTCAACACTGTTTATAAACCTCAATAGTTTAATTTTATTGTTTTGTTTTTATTTATGCTTGGCCTAAATTCCAACCAGAATCAACTAAAACTAATACAGTAAGGACCCTACTGTTTCTGTATTTAGAAATGGAATTATTTATTGTAAGTGGCTTAAACAGGCTTCTAGCAGTCAACACACAAGCTCCACCATGATTTAATAAAAGGTATTTTTTAAAAATAAACAAAAAAAAAACCCCAAGAAAATGTCTGACCTCCCAACAGAGATACCAACTACACTACTAGGAAAATCACAGATACTTACATACAGAAGTAGCAGCAGAAATCAACCTTGTATTTGAAACAACACCAAATTCCTGAAGAAAAAGAACAGTAAATGAGGTGAACCACCTGAAATACCATGTACTGACACAACTACCAAATTAAAATAATGCCTTCTTACTAAACTGGGCTTTTTTACTTAGTACTTTCCCCCCACCCCTTTTTCTTATTTTTTTTCCTTAAGGTGAAGAAGGTAAACTCCTAGCTAAAGAGTTTTGCTCACTGATTGGTTACTTTGTTGTCTGAATTGTGAGGAATAATAAACATTTATGAAAGCTACTAGAGCCACAAAAGCTCAGTTGGCTAACACTCCATGTCTAAAATAGACAAGAGGGCTTCAAGAAAACTGACTTTAGAAAACTGTCATTAACTACCTTTTTTTAATTATGTTTCCAGGAAGCCTTAGCGACTCTGCTGAGACAGTCAGCAAGCTGAAAGTTTTCTGTATACAGTGTTCTTTCAGAGGAGTGTCCAGCCGAATCATTGCTACAGCTGCCTTGTGAAGTTGCAGAAGCTTTAGTATAAGGCTGTACAGGCTTCTAGTACTTGCTTTAAAATATAAGGCACTTCTGCGGATATACAGGGACTCTTAAATCTGTTCTCTCTTAAAGGCTTAACAGGCTGATAAAAAATACTCTCTCCAATGCTCTGTGTCTTTCTCCTTTCCTTCACCTCTTCCAAACACTGGAGGGTATCACAGCATTTTTACAGAGAACAGTCTCACATGTAGACACTGGTTTAGTAGGACTGCTTCTACCATGCATTAGGGTATCTGTGTTCCTCCTGTAAAATTCATTAGTGATGACATATCACAAATTGGTCAATTTGATATTTTTTCCCATTACACAGACACTTCTGAAACAGCTGAAAAACTTACTGCATCACATTCAACATGGACTTCTAACAGTGGAGGCATGAAGCCTTCTCACCGCTATGCTTAATGAGTCAGTTCCTTATAATAATTTCTCAAAGACAGCATATGAGCTACAACATACTTTTAATTAAAGTCATGAAAGTGTGGTAAACTCTGAGGATCCCTCACTATATGAAAGGGAAAAGGATAATTAGGAAAAAATTCTGAATTGTGTTTTAAAGTTTGGGTTAATGTAAATAAGGAAAAATGCAGCAGAAAGGAGACATTGTACAATTTAAGATATAGTGTAAGATATGTAAGCACTGTATCACAGTGAAACAGCCATTTAAAATACCCTTTACAATTTTCAGAGGCCCTTCTGGGTTAGTAATTGAGACAAAATCATGAAATATCATATAGTAAAAGACGTTTGAAGGACTTTTCGGTCTCCTTTTCTAAAATCATTATAGAAAACCATACAAAAAGAGAAGGTTTCAACCCCCAAACCATGAAGAATCACAAAAAATTTATAAGTCCTGAACTTTTTCTCTTTCTCATACATCACATAATTTTACATTAAAAAATTGTAATACTTCATACCTCTACTTTGGATGCCAAAAACACACACGTAGGAGCCATTAATACTGGATCTATACTTTTTAGGGAATATCTGAAACGTTATAACAAAATCATGTTGTTTCATACACGTAGAATGATTCATCTATTAAGAGCACCACGCTTCCTTTTGAAAAAGCAAAGCTTAAGTTAACTTTACTTGCATAAAAGCTTAACACCATCCAGAAAACAAAAGTGGCATTGTTTTTACGACAGAACTGCACTTTAAAAGGGCTACCAAAATGTGCCTAGCAAAAGTTTTATTCTTGTACTATCATAGTAAGCAGTCCTACCTGGCATAGAATCTCTTGAAGTAGACTGTAGCAGTGGCAATAACTTGTTGTCTTAATTTAAGATGTTCACCTAAAGCCTGGATAACTTAAAAAAAAAATGAACAAAAGCTTGAGTTGAGTTTTTACAACACTTTGACACCAAATATCAAAGGATCTCAACACATAAGTAGGGCTGGGGATTCTAAGAAGCAGCAGTCTTCTCCCTCAGTTCAGACACGCCATTCTGGTTACACGATATGTTGCCGCAAACCTACAGACCTGCACTTTAAGGAGTAGTACTGCATCCTGAAGCTTTTGGACACCTTTAAAAAAGGAAAGGTAACTTGATTTCATTGTGTACAAGCTAAGTATGTCCCTTTAAGAAGATGACAACACAAATCTCAGAAGGGTAAAGCTTGAGTTTTAGAGAAAAAAAAAATTCCAATACATAAAATATAAGCCTATGGCTTTTCAGTGCCATGCAAAATGGAGGGTTTTTTTTCAAACAACTAAAGCTGCCAACACAAACATGGTCATTACATTTGGCAGAGGCAGCAGGTGTTAAAAAAATGACATATTTAGTCCAGGGAGAGGGGGTGGGAGACCAGAGGATGCAGTCAGCTGCTCCATCACAGTGGTCCTCTGCCAGTTGGCCAAGAAACAACCCTGGTGTCATCTGTGCAGGTAGCTCTTGTTTGGCCTCCCAGGCAAAGGAAAGGTGCCAAGCAAATTAGATGCATCGAGCTGGGATTAAGAGCAGGGGTCAGATATAGAGAATGGCAGAGTGAAACATAAGGTTGTTACTTGTTATTTTTCCCATACTTCTTCACGGCTTTTATTTTGAGCAAGGCTCATCTGTGTCAAGACTCCCTCTTCTTTTTTACCTCTCTCACAGAAATGTCCACAACAGTAATTTAAAATACACTGAAATATATATTTAAAATATGTCCAGCAAGCTCAAGACAGCAACTACTGACAGGAAAAGCAAACAATTCTGTTATCAGTCATCACATTTTAAAACACGCAAATATCAAGGACGTTGGCTAAAAGAAGGGCTGAAGGTAGGAGAAAAGAAGAAAACCACCCTAAACAGTACTGATAATTACCAACTTCACATACACAGAGGAAAACGTAACCGATTTGTGACCCACTACGATTACCCAAAGCAACATCAAGTCCCTGTCTGTGTCGTATCACTCTTCCAAAAACCAAGAATGCCAATTTGAGACTAGCTTGCCAGTGACAGTAGGACAAGCAACACTGCCAGAAAGGACATTAGGCCTGGTATTGAATGCCTGTACAAATATGAAAATATTTATCCACATATCTTGGGAGGTCTGAAAGGATTTTTCCCTTTGATTTGACCATGGGGCTACAAAGCTGTCTTACTACTAGGGCATCAGAAAAATCCAACCATTAAGCTAAACAGAATTCTCCAAATATGTTTCTCACTCCCATGGGATTTTCAGGAACGGTTAGGCCATCTGCTGTCAGAGAAATATCAAATGTGGTTTAGAGGAAAAAAAAAATGGACAAGAGCCTAGAGAGACTTAATGAAATGGAAGCTTGTATATGCTGGGAATAAGTCCAATACTTGTCATGAATTTTTAAAAGAAACTATTGGATCATTTATTCCCTCATGTTTACAAAATCAGTGGTTTCAATTTTTTTTTCTTTTAATAAAAATTGTTAAAAACCTGAATGTCTTAAGTAGTCTGTAACAAACATTACAGCTTCTACCCTAAACAAGAAAGGGAAATCAATGAATGCACTTTTCAGCCAAAAACTCTTTTAAGACTCAGTGTTCTAAAGATAGAGATCAATATCGATTTCCTTTTTCAACTATTTTAGATTATAGTTTTCCTTCTCAACAGCGTTAACATTATGAGTAGCCACACATGGCCATACAATCAGTTGATGATCTATCACACTTGTTCTCCCCTGAGAAGGCAGCAGGAAACTGCCTCTCTCCAGGCAGCTTTTTGGTTGCTTCAGTAAACAACCGTCTCCTGGGTAGACACACAGTGAACGTCACAAGCTGTGGCCAGGACTCATATCCCTGCCCAAGTAATGCAGGAAGTGGGAGAGAAGAGGGGGAGGCTTTATAAACCAAAAGTAGGGTCCCTGCTCAGAGCGAGGTGATGACACAACACATACTAAGGGCTTGGACACAGCACGCTCTGCCTGAGCTTCCACTGGTACAGAGCAGCTCCTAACTGTCCTCCCCATGAAGGTGCATCTCTTTGCTACAGAGGATGAAAGCCCAGCTACCACACTGTCCTCCAGGGTGGGCTGTGTTCCTGTGCACACAAGGGAGATGCTGGCAGAACCATTCTCCAGGTCCACTTTCAGGGGAGGCCAAAGAAAAGGAGCCCATGAACCACAAACTGAAACCACCTTGTCTACTTTCTAAGTCTTTGTTTACTCCAGAAAAATACTCAAGTGAAACATCTAAAAAATCATATTTCACAATTCATATTAATACTACTGGAAATTAGCAGAGAAATACAATTTCAGGAATATGAGTACCCTGTTTTGCCCTCTTTCACTATGAAGCTATGACATTTTGTTTTAAGCTCAAGGAATTTCAGGAATAGACTGAATTAGGGAAATCATTGCTATCTTGATTTCCCAGTGCCATGTAAGTGATAATACAGATGTATCCACAGCAATCAGATTTGCAGCACCCACAATTATTACAAAAACAGCTAAGCTAAGAGAGAAGCTGGGGCAAGTATCTTTCACAGATATCATTCCAGCACTGACATAAGATCTTCCGGTGGCCTTGGGAAACTCATTTAACTCCTCTCTCTCAAGTCTGGCCAGATAGCTGAGAAAATTGAGCATTCTGTACTTTAAAGGACTGCTGTGAAAAATGTTTTAAGAGCTGTCTGCAAACAAGTTCCTACTCAGCAATGGCCTTTGCTTAGGGTTATTTTTTTTTAAATGCTGAACAATCGCACAGAAAAGAGTTTAAGTGCCTGTGTAATCTGATTTACTCCATTGTGGCCATTCATACGGTCAAATGCTTTGCAGGAGCAAGTGAGTTTTAGATAACTTCACAGACAAGCCCCAGATTCTTTGGGAGAACAGGCTAGGCTGCCTGCCAACAGCTCTCAGAAACTTTTAGACAATTTGAGAGCTAGCAGGTGCTGGGTAATCAGTCACAAGGCAAGACAAAGGCTGCAGTGCAGGTTTCAAAGAACATAACTGAACACAAGTAACAAGTTTTTGTAGTTTAACAGAACTGCACAGATAAACTAAAATACTTACCAGAACTAAGAGCCCATCAAAAGTCTAGTTTGAGTATTGATGCTTGACATGGAGACTTTAATATGCTAGCTTAGTAGTTTCTGCTTGCTTCTCTTCCTTTTATGTTTTTAGTAAGAGCCTCTTGAAAATAAGAAAATGTACTACATTTTGTCCCATCACGGGTTAAAATGTCATGTATGCAGCTAATCTGCCTGTAAATTCTCTTAAAATTAATACAACAAATTACAATGTTATCAATGTATTGGTTCTTTGTTATAACAGGGTTGTAAAAGTGCATGTAATATCCCACTGAACACATTATATTCTCTGAGTAATTCAAGCTTGCATTTAGACATGGCAGACACTGCACAAATTTTATGACAGACATGAAAATAGAAGTTTTACCATTAGTAAAAAATATCTGTAGTTTCCAATATTCTTCTTCAGTCAGAAATTTCAAGTCTTTTTGGCGCTCCTTCAATAGGTCTTGTTTATCCAAAATCCATTGTAAACTAAAGGAAGGGAAAAGTATTTCAGTAACTTTTTGTCAATATTACAGGAGGTGACTCCTGCACAGGTGACAGACTTGCATGCTGGGGCTGGTGGCCTTTAACCAAGCAACATCCATCTTAACATGGAATCAGAAAAAGCTTCGGGCTGGAAGGGAGCTTTACAGGTCATCCAGTTCAACCTCCCGTCAGTAAGCAGGGACATCTTCCAGTCAACCAAGTTGCTCAGAGCCCCATCCAACCAGACCTTGAATATTTCCAGGCTTGGGACATCTACCAACACCCTGGGCAACCTGCTCCAGTGTTTCACCACCCTCAGCATGAAAAATTTCTCCACAATATCTAACTTAAACTTCTCTTTTTTAAGTTTAGAACCATCACCCCTTGTCCTATTGCTACAGGCCTTACTAAAATGCTTTCCCCCATCTTTTTTATAAGCCCTCTTTAAGTATTGAAAGGCTGCAGCAAGGTATCCTTGGCGTCTTCTCATTTCCAAGACGAAAACCTGCAACTCTCTCAGCTTCTCTTTAAAGCGGAGGTGTTCCAGGCCTCTGCTCACTTTTGTGGCCCTCCTATGTACCCACTCCCAACATGTCCACGTCTCTCCCATGCCAAGGGCTGCAGAGCTGGACACAGTATCCAGGGGGCTGGAGCACCTCTGCTCTAAGGACAGGCTGAGAGACTTGGGCTTGTTCAGCCTGGAGACGGCTCTGAGATCTTACAGAGGCGTTCCAGTACCTGAAGGGGCTACAGGGAAACTGCGGAGGGACTTCTTACAAGAGCGTCAAGTGACAGGATGAGAGGGAATGGCTTTAAATTGGAAGGGGGAAGATTCAGGTTAGAGAGTAGAAGAAAATTCTACACTACAAGGGTGGTGAGGCACTGGCACAAGTTGCACAATGTCCCCCTCCCTGAAAGTGTTCAAGGCCAGGCTGGATGGGACCTTGAGCAGCTTGGATAGATTGGAGGTGCCTCTGCCCACGGCAGGAGGGTTGGAACTGGATGACCTAGAAGGTCCTGTCCAACCCAAACCATTCTATGGTTCCATTCCTCAAAGTCAGACAGCCAAACCCCCATTAAGACTAACTAAAAAACACTAACTAGCAAGGAATAAGGCTGGCCTTTATCTACAGTAAACTAAACTGGCTGCATAGCTCTTAGGCATAGCCAGGTACTGTAAGGCTGGAGCAATATTTAGGACCTCGCAGGCCCCGTTTAAGGCTCAGCACCCTCAGCACCAGGTACGTGAAGACGGCTCAGCCTCGGCTACCGTGGCGTTGGGGGTAAACGCACCGCACCCCGAGCGCCGGCAGCCGCCCACATCCCATTGCCCAAGCGCGAGCACCGCGGCGCAGCTGCTCTCCCGCACAGCCCCAGCTCTTTGAAAGGCGGGGCGAGACCGTCGGGGAGCGCTCCTGCCCGGCTCCCGGCAGCGCTCCGTAGGGAGCGGGGACTGCCGGGAACGAACCGCGGCCCCGCAAAGCGCAGCCCCGGCACCCACTAGTGCGAGCTCTGCCAGAAGTTCCCGGCCATGGGGAGCGGAGGAGGCGCCGGGCCCGCGATGCTCCAACCCCGCCGCACCGCCCCCGCCGCCGGAAGGAGGTACCACCGCCCCGCCCGCCCCCTCGTGCGTACCGCAACCGCCGGATGGAAACGCGAGTCGGCGCCGAGCGTTCCGGGGCGCGCGGGTTCCGGCCGCTGTGGCAGGGAAGGGTCGAAGGGTTTCCTGCGCCCTGCCTGCTTTATAGAGAACTAATGGATAAGCTTTGCTGCAGCCGGTCTCTGTGCTTAATTGTCTTGCCCTGTAAAGCTGTCTTGGATCAAGAAAGAATATGCAGACAGTCTCCAGACGTGGATGAATAACCCGAAAGGATAAATGCTCTCTTAGAGTTGCAAGAATTTATTGATATGCTTAGTTGTCTTTTAAGATGTAGCTGTTCTAGGTCGGGAGAAAACCTGAAGGGAGTCTCCAGACGTGGTCAGATAACCAAAAAAAACCTAAACGTTCTTCGAGTTCTTTTCCCAGTGAGGTGGTTGAGTTGCTATCCCTGGAAGTGTTTAAAAGACACTTGGATGAGGTGCTCAGGGACATGGCTTGGTGGTTGATAGGAATGGTTGGACTCAACGATCCTGGAGGTCACTTCCTACCTAGTGATTCTGAGTACTTATACAGTTCTTTGTCTAAAACTAGTCTACACAAACCCTGCTTCTATGACATGGGATGCCCTGCAGAGAAGGTCTTGGGGGTGCTGGTCAATGAAAAGTTCGACATGAGCTGGCAATCATAGAATCATAGAATCACCAGGTTGGAAAAGACCCACCGGATCATCGAGTCCAACCGTTCCTATTAACCACTAAACCATGTCCCTCAGCACCTCCTCCACCTGTGCCTTAAACCCCTCCAGGGAAGGTGAATCAATCACCTCCCTGGGCAGCCTCTGCCAGGGCCCAATCACCCTTTGAAAAAAATTTTCTGATGTCCAGCCTAAACCTCCCCTGGCAGAGCTTGAGGCCATTCCCTCTTGTCCTGTCAAGTCNCCATTGGCCTTCTTGGCCACCTGGGCACCCTGCTGGCTCACGTTCAGTTGGCTGTCAACCAATACCCCCAGGTCCTACTCCTTGAGGCTCACAGCACGCTCACAGCCCAGAAGGCCAACCATATCCTAGGCTGCGTCAAAAGAAGTGTGGCTAGCAAGTCAAGGGAGGTGATTCTGCTCCTCTGGTCCTCTCTTCCAATGATGGAGCATCCACAACTTCTCTGGGAAACCTGTCCCAGTGTCTCACCACCCTTATTATAAAAAAAATTCCTCCCTTATGTCTAGTTTAAACCTGCCCTCTTTCAGTGTAAAACCACCGCTGTCTAAATTCAGTACTGATCTCCTCCCAGGAGGGTTCCAGCTGGGACCACTTACTTGTCTCACACTGTCTCCACATCACCTGTATTTCCCTTTACCCTACCCTCTCACGAGTTTTCTGTACTCATCTTGCTCTGTGCTGGAATTTTCCTTGGTGGAGAGAGCCCCTCTAGGTGACATTTTTAAGTTTAAGAGGAAGAACCTGGGCCTAGACCTTTCTTTCCCTGCTCTTTTTTGCGGTGCTCTTTCTTTCTTGAGGAGGGGAGGAGCTGATTTGCTGACCAGGTTGTTGATAGTTTTTTTTTTTCCCCTAGTATACTTGACAAGATACGATTAAGGTGGCCCAGCCCGATTCTGCTAATAATGCCAGCCATGGAACACTTTCTCACACAGCACAATTACACGGATAACGAACAGTTTTCTCATACTCTTATGTATTAAGGATAGCACAGCACAATTCTACTGATAATCACAATGTGAAAGTTTATAAATTGAACAGTGCACATAGCAGTGCAATACAAATCATCTGTGGGTCACCCATATCATGTTAGGCCTGTCGATCAGGCCCTGTCACTCCAATATGTCTCTACAGACATGATCTTATATCTGGAATGAGTCTGTGTACTCGTCCCCCCTGCGAGCACAATTGTCAGAGCTGGATGTTAGCAGGAAGAGGACACAAGACAGGCAGAAAGAAAGCAGCTGGTGGCAGCTATGGGGAAGCTGCATCCCTCATGGCTTCCCTATTCCACCATGAACTCAGGCTGGAGTTCAGACCAATCCCTGCACCCACAAAAGCCAGCAGAGTTTCTATCAGCTATCATGATGGCAGCAAGAAGCATTCCTATAGGGTGGATCCTCTCCAAGGAAGTAAACCCTGTTTCACCCTTTTTGGAAAGTTGTGTTTGGTGCTAATGGTTGGCAAGACCTGTCAGCACGTGAGGACTACTTTTTGCAACATCTGATAAAGCGTATTTGTTCTGAAATTGAAGTATGCCTTGTCCATCTGCTTAGAATGAGAGCAGCCTGCTTTCTCCCTGAAGATCTCCTCACAGTGAGAAAACTCTCTCCATCTATGCCCACCACTTCTAACATTTCCCTCACCTTCATCAGTCTGAAAGTAGAGACACTCTTTGGAGCCAGAAGAAAATATCCTGCAAGACAGCCAACACCATCATCACAAGTAAGCAAGGAAATGGCTCCATGCAGAAAAACTTAATGTAAGAACTTTCTACATATTCAATGAGAAAATAACTGTGAACATAACTAATGTAGTTCTGGATACCTTTTGGGATATTCATATATATATTATTAGGCAAAGGTGAGCCTTAAGATATGCAGGTGTGTACATATACATATACATATACATACTTGTTTAGAGGAATCTGAATGCTATCTTGATGTCATTATGACAGAGATGGTCTGTGAATGTCCCTGTCTGTGTAGAATACAAGGAATGCTTTATTTGGGCTTATGTCTTGAAACCAGTGTGGGCTGGGGACTGGAAGTAGTAAACGAAGAAGTTCTGTGTGGCAGAAGCAGTGAGAGGGACCTAATGGTTGTCCTTAGACTGACCAGGTACAACTGAATGACTTTTGAGACCCAGTCCCACAGGACTCTGTAGTGATCTGTTGCTGATGGTTTAGCTACAATGCTGGAGACACGTGAGGAGCTATGAAGCGGAGAAGGAAGAAGCAGGGATTAAGATGGAGGTGCTCCTAAACGGCTTTGCTGGCAGAATGAGACACCTTTCTTGACATGTCAGAGATAGTCTGTGTTTGAGACCCTGCTCATAAATAGGAATGTGAAGGTGAGGGGTGGGGCAGGGTATAAAGAACTTGCATACCGTGGCTGTGTTTCTTTTACTTCTCAGTACTAGGACACATGGTGGAGACTACAGGCTGAGTTCTGCGGGATTTCTATGAAGGTTCTCCGACCTGACACCTTTGTCCAAAAAGCCATCCAGACCTTGCAAAGCATGTGAAAAATCAAAGGAGAAAGTCCTTCTTCCACTATTTCAATGTCACAGCTACAAAGAGGGGAACCAGATTGTCAGCATGAGCCTTTGGATCACAGCCACTCACAACCGCATCACACCCCGCTCAGCACAGCACCCAGAAGCCAGCAGAGAGAGAAGCTGCTGTACAACACAGAAGCCTCTCACTGCCTCGCAGAACACATAAGAGCAACTAAAATAGCAGCAGACCTCACACTGCTACTTGTCACACCAAACAGGCATTTCCTTGTTTCATAAACCTTCTCCACCTACCCCCTTGCCTTTTTCTTGCTCTGCTTTCACACCTGTCTTTTGTTGCCTCATGTTGGCAGTTTGTGTTTCTACATGTTGCAATGTGGCAGGAAATAACTGGTAGAGACTGGGCAGGAGAATTCTGTAGCTCTGATAAATACCATTGCACTCTGGGCGTGGGGGACACCTCTGCTTGCCCTGCGCCTGGCACTGCATACGTTGTCAAACGCTGCTGGAACAGGAGCACCTGGCACCATAGGGTCTTGACAGCCCCATTCCCAGACCGTCCTTCTTGGAAGGACAGTCTTCATATGGCGTGACTCCAATTCATAGAGTCATAGAATCACCAGGCTGGAAAAGACCCACCAGATCATCGTGTCCAACCATTCCTATCAATCACTAAACCGTGCAGCAGCAGACCACACCAGCCTCGGAGCTGCGGACGAGTAAGCTCTCCTGGTGTTCTACAAAAGAACATCCTGCTGTGCTGGAGAGGTTCCCTGCTGTGTGGCACCCAGGAGGTTCCCAGTGCTTCAGGGAGCCATCCCAGCCCTGCACAAAGGGGCAAGGGCTCCTCTCGACTTGGGGGAGATGCTGACAAAGCCTGTTGCCAGGCCAGGGAGTCCTGCAGCTGATGTGGAGCCTTGGGGCTGCATTACATGGCATAGGGAGGATTGATGGCCGTGTGTAGATGTTTCTTGGAGGATGTGGATGCCACTGCGGCTCCATCTCGCTGGGGGGCCAGCTGGGAGATGCTTTCCCAGGCAGGGGCATAGCGGAGGGCAGACAGGACAGAGCTTTTCCCCCTTGACATTGCTTTGCATGCTTTCTTTTCTAGGAGATGTGTGGGGGATCACTTTATTTACTATCCTCTCTGTGTGTTTCTGTCAAAACAGGCAAACAAAGATTTCATGAAACAGATGTGCAGTGCCACTGTGTGTTCTGATGTATCCTACTCAGCCTCGGACCTGGCTGCTGCTCTGAGGGACATCCGGATAGAGGATGAAAAAATTGTAGCTAAGAACCTGCAGGTAAAATTATACTTTGTCATATTTGTGAGATAAAATTATCTGTCAGGTCTTGCTGATCTCTTCCCGCTCTGCCCCCCTAATAAAATCCATCACAAACATACTGAATATACATAGTAGTCCATCACTAGATATAAATATAAGCAGCGTAGTTGGATTGTTGGGTTTTGGGGGGGTTGTTTTGTTTGTTTTCTTTTGGGGTTTTAGGGATTTTGTTGTTGTTGTTTTGGGGTTTTTTTTTACAAAATAAATGCTTCTTCTAGTCCACATGTTATAAATAGCATTTAAAATTATTGAAGGATGATGCATGTCAGGTTTTTTGTTCATAGGTCCTCCTCTGCAATTCCAAATACAGTATTTCCTTTAGCCCTTTGCTTTAGTTGCACACAAAAAATAGTCTCTACTAATACTCTCGGGTTTTTTACATGTTTACATATTCATCTAATAGCTGAAAACAGTACGTATCCTCTCACAGATCTGGCAATAAGCATTCCTGTTCGCCCTCTTCTGTTTAATATCCCCTCAGGAAATGAATGAGTGGTACAAACCCAGATTTTCTGACTTTAATCAAGCTTCCACAAAACATGCCAAGAATGTGAGACATTTCAGGAAAGGAATGGGGAAAAAGAAGTGTAAGTGGAATTGAAAACCCCTTCGAGCTCATGTTATGTCACTTCTAATGGAAGCCTTTGTTATGATTTCACTAAGTTAGGTAATGTGACAGTTGTCTGATATTTTTCCCAATAATGGTGGTCTTTTAGGCTATATTCTGCACTGAAGGAGGTGGATTGGAGGAGCGGTGACTCTGGATGTGACCCCATGTCAAACCAGTAGGAAATCCACAAATGATGTTTATCTATAAATAATGTTTATATTTGTGAAATAAAAACTCAGCACTAAGTAGCACATATCTGAACAGAAGGATCCTGTTGTTCTTAATTGACAGTTTCAGGGGCAAAGAATTTTACTGGAGATTTTTTTATTTGAAGCACCCTCACAGCTCCCCAAGACACGCACACAAAGAAACACTCTTGCAAAGGCAACCATTTAATATTTTTCATAGAAGACATTCAGTATAATTTGTTATATGGGGGAGACTTTAGAATAATGATTGTTCAGTTTAAAATATGAGGATAAATGATAAGAGACAGAGGTGTTATTAAAACCGTCAGCTCTGTTGTGAGAACTCCTTGGCTAGGGTAGCTGGTTCAGAAAGATGTTCTCAGCCACCTCCTACCAACCTGAGCTTAAAATAATTTTTAAAAGTGGCCAGCATTCCCAAACAGTAGCTGTTTCAAAGGGTTTCCCTTTCTGGGTCACAGACGTTCTGGCATTTAACCCCACCTCCTCTCAGTAAAGCCTACAGAACAGGAACATATGCAGGATGGAGTATCAAATCAGTGTTACATTGGTTTGATTTTCGGGGTTTTTTTATGCTCTGGTCAGCTGGAAATGCATCCTCTGCCGTGTTGGCTCAGGGTTTCCCTGCAGGGATGGCCCCAGCCCTGGCGTGGGGGGCCAGATCCCGAGCAACACACCCAGTCCAGGCTAAGAAGGGGGTTAAGCTGTCCCAAGAGCCACGGAGATCCACCTGCAGTCCAGTCACCGGGTGGCCCTTCACTCACGGGGGGAATGCGTTCTATCCAAGGAGAACTTTCCCTCCTGGGAAGACCAAGTTCCCATGGTGAACTGCAGTCCCCCTGAAAGGATATTTTGCCATTTGTCCCCCTTCTTTTCACCCTCATCCCATTTCCCAGGCCAAATAAATAAATATCCCAGCGCTGAGCAGGATCTCGGTTTCTCCTTTCCCTGTGTCCCAGGTGCCGGGGGAAGGTGGCTTTGCCAGGAACCTCCGCGGGGACACGGGGAGAAGAGGGAAGGTCTCCGAGGTGACCTGCACCTCTCAGGGGCAGTTTACCTCTCTCTTGCCTCTTGGGAAACGTTCTGTTAACCAAACCTTGAGCCGTCGCGGGCGATGAGAGTGTCCTGAAGATCCAGGAGGCTGCCGCCCAGCCCAGGGCAGGAACCCCCTCTACCTGCCCCGCACCCTTGGGTGTCTCGGGGGACCCTTCCTCACCCTCAACACCTTCTGGAGAATGTGAGACTGCCCCGAAGGGTTTTGTTTTCCCCACCTCCCCAGGACTTTTCTTTCTTTTCTCTCTATTTCTTCGGGTTTTTCACTCAAAACCCTGCGTTTCCCCCACCGAGAGCATCTCCCGGGGCTCAGCCCCGCAGCCCCCCCGCGCCTCCCTCCTTCGCAAACCGGTTCTGTCGCTTTTATTGACTCGAACAAAATGAGGAACACGCGTTTTCTCGCATGACTCGTTCCCGTGGGACCTCGGGAGTCGTTTTTTTTTCTGCACGACTTCGCGGAGGTACCGAAGGTAACCTTGAAGCAAGGCGGCAGGCGGGCACGGCGGCTCCTGGCCCCAGGAGAACCCCCTTCCCGGCAAGTCCCTGGCATTACCGGGGAGAAATGAGCGGAAAACAGAGAACAGAATTAATTAGTCGCATCCCCGTCGGGTCACGCTTGAGAGACGCTTCTCCGAGGAGAATCTTGACTGCCGCGCTCGCTCTGCGCTAGCGAACGGTTTCTCTCCAAACCAGGAGCTCAAAGTGGGGTTTTGAAGCTACATAAGTGAAAAAAAAAACTACATAAACGAGGAGAAAAACATATATATAACTGCCACGTTACGTATTTCTGTGGTTTTATTCCCTTAGACAAGTTTCTTGGACGTGCACACACAGGCTGCGCGCACCTTTTTCCACCCACTTTTGCGGCTCCCAAAGGGAGTTTGAGGACTTCTCTCATCTCAGGTTTCAGCCACCAACCCCACGACCCTCCCCTGGAGCTGGTCCGGCGGGACAGAGGGATGAGGATGCTTCAGCCCCTTCCCAAAGCACCGTTCCACCCCGCGGGGGGAGCCTGAGATTTATAGGAATTGAGGGACACGGAGAGCGGGGACCACGGGCACAACGGGGCGGGGTGACAGCTTCAGGTGAGCCGCCAGGAAAATACGGAGAGTTTTCCCTCCTGGGAAGTCATCCTCGGGGTATTTCAAAAAAATTATAAATAAAAGAAAATAATGATTCAAAAAAAAAATTTTAAAAGTCTAGTTCGGCATCCCAGCGCAGTTTCTTTACCCGGGGGTGAGCCCTAAAGCTCACCCTAAAGAGGTTGGAAACCTCAGCCTTAGCTGAATGTACACACTCGATTTTTTTTCTTCAAATTCCTCGATACACGGGTTTCAACACAACGGTGGCAAATCACCTTTCTCAGGCACAAAAACCTCTGCGATGAGCATCAGAATTTCACTTTGACACCGGTGACTCTAAAGCAGGAGGTAGTTTGATACTCGGAGCGCAACTGAATTCCAATTCGGTTTTAAGAACGGTTCGTTCCACAAATAATTTAAGATAGTCAGCTTATTAGAAAGATAACAAGCCGTGATGGATGTATTACAAGGTAAACAGGGTTTATTTTTTTCTCTCTCCTAGTTTTGGAGGAGCTAACCTTTCTGTAACTGAGTGCCCAAAGTGTGCCCTTATTTTTCCGTGTGAGAGACATCGAGTGAGACAGAAACTGTGAGGTTAATCTGTCTTCTTCTTCTAAACGCGTATTTGAATATTTAGGCTGAAAGATGACGACGCTGGGGAAGCTGAGGGCAGCGGTCCACAGGCGATGAGGAAAAATACTGAATAATTTTATTTAGATTTTATTTTAATAGCATAGACAATGACTAGAAAGAACAACATGAAACCTACAGGCTGTAACGAAAAATTATTTCTGACAGATGACACCTACAAGTTTCTTTGGTTTCATAACTCCGAAGCTGTCAAAAAATGATGCATGTTTCAATATCAGAATATGCAATGCCGACATGGAGAGAAGGAAAAGGGATGTATTTCGTAAAGCATTTTAAGATAAATTCTACATAACGTGGGTTTAATCTCCGTTATTCTTCTTATCTAAAGTAAATACTTTCTTGTTTCAAATATCTTTACACAGTGGAAAGAGCGAGAGAGAAAGGGAGAAGAAAAAAGAAGTCAAGTCACAGTAACCAGAGGAAGACCTTTCAGTTTGTCAAATTCATTAATTAGAGAGCTGCACATACTAGAAGAAGATGCTTCCCCTTGCCCTGCTTTCCGCCCCCACCAACAATTTCACCACGAGGGGATGTTTACCAGTGTGGAACGAACAGTTTCTGATGGCTGCGGTTTTGCTAAACTTCTATTTTTTACTTGCTGTTAGTCGCATCCTGAAAAGCATAAAATGGTGAAGCCCTTTAGAGCATTACAGGCGCTCATTAGGGAGGCAGCTCTCTCACAGCCCCTTCTCTTTGCTGGCAAAACCCATCTCTTTCTCCATTTACATCGTGACCAGCCAGCCAGCTCTGCCCTGCTCTCTGGTGCCGCTGCACAGAGAAATCTTCCTTCCAGCAGCTTTTTTTATCCCTTCATATCTCTCCCTTCTGTGCCAATGATTTATTTTCTTGCCTCTCAGATCAAGTGGCATCCTAGCAGGCCAAATCCCCATTGTGCCCTTCACTCACGTCCCGACCCTTGGGTGGCTGCGGGCCAATTTTGAGATGAGTTCCCCCGGGAGCCCTCGAAGAAAACGCAGCACGTTTACGCGGTGCCTAAATGAAATTTTTGGGGGCTTTAGCCGAGCTGAGGAGGGCGCGGGGCCCTCGGGGGGAGGAGATGGGTAGCCTGGAGGGATGAGAGCTTGGGCTGCTCTATCGCCCCACAATCTCGTTCCTGGGAGAGAATCGGGGTCGGGCTCGGATCTCCCAGGCTGTCAGGATGGGGAGAGGCAGTCTGAGGAAACGTTCAGAGAAGGCAGCTCCCACTGTATATAAAACCACAAAAGAATTAAAGGCCAGGCTGAAATAAAAAGTCGCCGCTAGCTTGCCTGCCAAGGGGCGCAGGGACCGTGTGATTTCAGGGGTACGAGCACTGTCTTTACACGACCTGACTCCGGGGAGCTCGAGTCAGAATACAGCTCCATGAGCTGGATTCGAGGAGATATTTTAGGTGCTGGAGAGGGCATGGGGGAGCTAAGGACAAAAGCCCCCTCTGCTTCTTCACGCTGCTGCTCCCGGAGCGCCGCAGAAGCTCGGATCCTGCTGCAGAGGAACCGTGCAGAGCTTTGCAAACACATCAGGAAAAAAAATTCACAGAAAGGGTCACTGGGCACTGGCAGAGGCTGCCCAGAGAGGTGGTTGAGTCACCTTCCCTGGAGGGGTTTAAAAGACAAGTGGACGAGGTGCTGAGGGGCACGGTTTGGTAATTGATGGGAATGGTTGGACTCGATGATCCAGTGGGTCTTTTCTAACCTAGTGATTCTACGATTCTATGTTTCTAAACGCGTCCTAGCGCCCTGGTCCGGCGGGTGTTCGGTGACCTCTGGCTCTGTATGCGCGGTGTGATTTTCTGTAAGTCACTGCCCTGGCTCTCAGGGGCGGCCGGAGGAAAGGCCCTTCTTGCTCTCCTGTCACGAAATCCATTGGGAAAAAAAAATAAGGACCGCAGTGCCTTCAGCACACAGACTTGTTAATAAATCCATATGTCCACACAGACAAGCACACCCGAGCGCGTGTGTACGGACACACTGGAAAACCCTCATCCTTCGCGCCTCGGAGGCGCCTGTGGATGCTTGCGTGACACCTACGGATGCTGGAGCTCTGCCTTTGGCCCGAGGAGCAGCCCTGCCCCGCTCTCCTCTCCTCGAGGGGACACCTGCCTCCGTATCGACGCGGGAAGTCGTGTCCGAGTGGCCCCGAGGTGGCTGATCCCTCCCGGTCCAACCCCCTGCCCGGGGGCATCTTTCTGCAGGGCAGGCGGGTCCCAGCCGGCTCCAAAACCCTCATCTGCCTGGTAGCAGCGCTGGGCTGGGTAGGGAGCAACGTGTGCCTGTGCCTCCTGTCTCCCCTCCCTGCCCGGGAGCCTGTTCCTTAGGCTAGAAACACCGGGGCAGTTTGATTTGTTTGTTTTTTTTTTACTTTTAGTTCATTTATTTTTAGTTGTTTATTTTTTAGTTTGTTATTTTTATTTGTTAGTTTTAGTTTTTAATTTTTAGTTTTAGTTTTTAATTTTTAGGGGTTTTTTTTTAATTTTTAGTTTTGTATTCCCACCCCATGCGAACTCCAAGCTGGCGTTACGGTTTCTCGGTTCGTTTCCGAGCCCGAGAGCCGCGGGGGGAGCCGGGGCTCGCTCGCCTTCCAAGGCAGCTCCGGGGCCGCTCCCGATCCCCTCGCCCCTGCCCGTCGGTGTCCCCCGTCGGTCATTTTCTGCCTCTCCTTTATTTCCTCAGTTTCTCCCTGAAAATCTCGCTCAATCCCCCTTTTCCAGGGGGAGTGTCCAGGCGGGTGGAAGTCTGAGCACAATGAAACCTGAGAATTTCTGTCACTCCCTGCATATGGCCCGAAGTGCTTTAATCCCAATTAGGGGCGGCTGACACACGGTCCTATTCATCCCAATCAGCCCTTGAATACATTTGCCTAGAAATGAACTTCACAAATAGACCCTCTGCTAAATGTGCCCAGCAGCAAGGAAAATCGGATTGAGGCCGGGGCTCATTCTGAGGCGATCGAGGGAGAAAAGGTATGAATTTATAAGGTACAGCGAAACATCGCGATTCAGCGACAAGTTTACTGACTTTTCTTTGCACCCTGTCAACCGAAAGAAGCGGGAGATGCGGCGGGGGCTGCGGGAGGGGAAGAAGCCGGTTAAAAGGCAACTTTAGACAGACTTTGAATACTTTATGCGACAAGTTTCGCCTCCGATTGAAGCCCATCTAAAAGGAGGGGAAAAAAAAAATCTCAGCCCCTACGCTGGAATTTTTAATGAGGGCAAAACGTGTTTGAATCCGATCTGGGCTGAGGCTAGAGACTCACAATGCGGATGCCAAATCGAGCTCCTGTCATCTGCCCGGGTTCCCATAGAACCGGGATTTGTATTCAAAAGCTGCTTTAATATCCCACCCGCATCTCGTCTGCACCGCACAGCTGGTTGGGGCGCCGGCCTGGGCCCCGGGAACCGGGAACAGGCCCCGGGAACCGGCACCGGCAGCGGGGAGCGGGGGGGAAGGGACAGAAGGGAAAAGAGGGAGGGAAAGGGAGAAGAGAGAAAGTGAGAGAAATCGAGAGGGAGAGATCAAAATAAAATGGCAAAGATAAAGACGGAAGGGAAAGGGAAAGGGAAAGGGAA
>WAAB01010919.1:6649-52079 GCA_013389865.1 Piaya cayana | reverse complement strand
GTGATTCTGTGATCTTAGTAGCTAATGATGTAATTACTGTTATGTCTGTAGTCTGAGGACGCACAAGGGAGAACAATGGCCCTGCGAATAACCAAACTATAGGGCAGGGTCTAACAAACCTGGGATCTGGGTCTTACTCTTTCAAACTTGCTGAATAGCTTTAAACACAAGACTTGAGTTTACAGCTTTAAAAAACCTGATTTTACAAGGGTGTTGAACACCTGCTTTTCCCAGTGAAGCTAGTGGTGCTTATGCTAACTTCTTTGACATCTAGTCTGGACAGATACAGTCTACTGTAATGGAAATGAGTTTAGGATTTGGCTTGGTTGCTAGTGCAATATGTGGAGGAGTCGATCACTTCCAAGGGAGGCAATGGTTTATATATTTAAAGGGACATAGTTTCAAAGATTTTTGCATTAAGCTCTTGTTTTAAATTTACATGTGCACAGTCGTCATCTGATCAGGAAGCTCCAAGTCTTAGATTGCTACAGGTATGAAAGCAGGTGTGTTCTTAAGGGTCCCTTTCTCTAATCACCACTCTGATGTGGCAAAAAATGATTTATTGATTCAGAAAAACCAGTTAATTAATTTAGGTGCTTTCAGGATGAAAATATTTCAATGGAACTGTTTCTCTATTTTCACTACAAGTTACGTGCTTGGGAGTACATTTTGAAATAGTTACTGTATTTGTAAGCTGTATTTTCAGTCAAAAAAGATCCTCAGATCTGCACCTGATGAAGTGAGCAGCAAGCCTTGGATTCAAACTTCCTGTGTGACAGCAAGACATGAAGATGGGAGAAAATATAAATGCACTTGGCTTCAGGTCAGGGAATGGTGAAGGTCAAGGATTGTTTTTTATCTTGTTGTTTTCCTCAAAACTGCCTGAAAAGAATGATTTTAAACTTGACTGTGAGCAGTTACTTTCTGAATTATCACCTGAAGGTAAAGAGCAACATGTCAAGGTCGGGTTCGAGCTCACTGGAGTTCATTGGACCGTAGAAGATAAAATCTAGGAGCAACAAAATGCTTTCAGGTATATTCAAAGTCAATCCAATGAGGAATGATTCCCTACAGCATGTCGGATGTTATAAACTTTTATTTTACAAGTAACAGGAGAAAGTTTCTTAGCAACTGAAAAGAAAATGTAGCTGAAGGAATGGATCACTAGATCTGAGGTGTATGTTCAGCTAAGTTTAGAGCTGGTATTTTGAAATATTAAGGAAAACTGAGCAAAATTCACAACATTTTTATGTAGACTTGCAGCTGAATGTGTTTTTTTGATGTTTAATGTTTCATAGTGTTTTATCTATTCCACTTTGGAATCTATTATCCTGTTTCAAGGATAATGGTAGAGTTTGTATTTATGTTCTGTCCAGAAGCTGTAGACTGCTTGTTCCTGAGGAGACTGATTTGGTACCAGGTAATGTGAAGTCTTGATCTGAAACAGTGAAAATATGATTTAGAAAAAGAACATCAATAAACTAAGGTTCTGAGTGCTCAGGAATAGTTAATTTTTGCTGTTTGCATCATTTTAGGCTCATTGCAGATGAGTAAACAGTTGCACGGGGAAAACATTAGGAAGAATGGGCAGAGGTGAAGCCTTATACTAATTTGAAGTTTGTAAAACCTATTGATGCATCAGAGCAGCTGGATCCTGTCTTTTACTCTGGAGCATAGGACTGGTTCTTATAACATGAGCATTTTTTTTTAAGCTCTGTTCAGGTGACTGAGTAATAAAAAGACAGTTCAGCTCTGAGTTCTATTTATCTGTGCAGAATTTCCACTTTTTCATTTTCTAGAAATAGAAACTATGCAGTAGATCACCAAAAGAAATGACCAAAAAACGAGTGCTTTTTTGGTTTGTGTTTTTTTTCGTAGTATATTTATTGAAAAATTGAAGAGGCTGAATATTTCATGGTTTTTAGACGTACTTCACCAAGTTCCTGTTAGTCACAACACAGGGCTAGAGCATCTAGTTGAGAATGCACATTTGCAGCTAAGCAGGAACTTAAAATTTTGTCCAAATAGCAATCAAATAGCAATGCATATCACGGTTAGCCTGTGCTTTGTGGGTTTTAATTGTTGAGAGAGTCTCTTTTTGTAGAAATAAGCAAAATAATAGACAATTTTTGATTGAAATGAAGGACTCTGGGGACCATCTTTGGCCATGATCTGAGTTCAGTCAGGATTCTGGTTGGGGCTTGCAGTACCATGTGGCTCACAATGACAGGCGTCTCTGAGTCAACACTGATAGGGAAACCCACTTCAGCTTTGCGCAGGCCAGAATTTGCTGTGTCAACACACTGAAATTTTGAGGGCTATTTTTCTTGCCCCCTCTTTTTGTTTTCAAAGCAGAAACTTAATTTGCTGTCTCTTTGTTCTGTGTTGCTGACAGCCAGCTTGCTAATAACAACACCTTTTGGACAAAGCAGAGGGAGGAAGCAAAATAATTTTTCAGTTCTTTTGTGTGAGAGGCTTAAACATTAAATGAGTTAATTTTAAATGCCCCATTTGTTTTCATGTGGGGCAACAAAGTTGCTTAAACTTTATTTTTATCATAGAATCGTAAGAATGTTTTGGGTTGGTAGGGACCTTAAGTATCGTCTAGTACCCCCCTGGCATGAGCAGGGACATTTTCCACTAGATCAGGTTGCTCAAAGTATCATCCAGCCTGGCCTTGAACACCTCCAGTGATGGGGCATCCATGACTTCTCTGGGCAACCTTCCCAGCGTCTCTCCACCCTTAGAGTAAAAATTTCTTCCATTACCCCTTGTCCTATCACTGCACTCCCTGATAGAAAGTGTCTCCTCAGCTTTCCTGTGGCCCCCTTGAAGTACTGGAAGGCTCCTATAATATCTCCCCAGAGCCTTGTCTTCTCCAGGCTGAACAAGCCCAACTCTAAACTCTTTTTGAGGCAGCTTGTCTTATTTTTAGAATATGCTTCTATACTTTGCCACCATCTTCCCAAACCTTTAAAAATAGATAGAATCTCAGGCATACATATATATATATATTTAAGCTGAGTAATAAATAGAAAAGAAATGTATAACTTCAGTTCCTGAATGAAGTTTGTTGGGAATAACATCTCATGCTTTTGTCACAGCTAATGAAAAAAAGATCTATTGTAAGGGTATATATAAAACAACTGAAAAATATAATTAGCAAATTATAACACTATACAATGATGCATAGAATTGTCTCAATTATTAAAAACATTTATCTCAAATTAGAAGATGTTGTGTATAAAACATAACCCTTATCTGTTAAAGGCACGTCTTCCTCTGAGGTCTGATTCACCACACTTCAAATGAGACCTTCCCGCTTCTTCGTCTCAGCTTAGTGTTTTGGAAATAATTGAATTTTACTGCAGTACAGAAACTAACAGTAAATGTGAATGTGAAGTTAGAAGGATTTCCTCAAATGGTTCTTTTCAAATGCTCGTTACATTTATAGTCAAGCTATGCATTTGTGAAAACAGGAATATATTTCACTGATTAAGATGTATTGTGTAAGAAAAGGAACAGATACTTCTGTGCTTTTAAAATGCCTTCTTCTTTTACGCAGCAGATGGTGCTAGATTGTGAATATATGTCAATCTGATTTATTTATAGTCTGAAGAATATGTGGTGAAAGACGTGGCATGTACAATGTTCAAATAGACTACATAGCGAAGTGATCTTTATAAACTCATTTGGTTTGGCACAGTCTTCTGTGGTGTGCATGCTTTTCCTGATGTCTCCTCTGCACCCTTCCAAGACTTTCAGAATTCCTTCTATTGTGCTTGTGCAAAAAGGCCAAAAGTAATAAGGAATTGAGTGACAGTTTTACAGTCTGTTCTAAAAGGTACCTTTTAGCTAAAGAACATGCATAACAGGGGTAATAGGAGTTCACACAAATGACGTTTATCTTTTGTACTAGAGCCTCTGTCAACAGCATCCAAAAAAGCATGGAAATTTTCCTGTTCCAAACCTGTGTGTCAACACTGCTGGACTTAACTTTGGCAAGTCCAGCCATGTTACTAAAGACAAGCCAGACTCGAGCTCTCTGTAAATCTTACCTACCATTTTGGTGTGTGACCCTTTCTTGAGTGGACTATGGAGTGAATTTGTCTGCCACATACTAGGTGTATGATGTGTTTCCACAAAAAAAAGAGGCATTTAGGCACCCACAGAAGGGTGCATACTCAGACCTGCACTCAGACTGTCTCTCAATAGGTCTTTGGGCTCACCTAAAGAGCTTATTTGCAGCCTGGCACCTAAAGATGTTAGAGGTAAAAATGCTTTAGAAGTGCCCATACAGAACTCTGAAAGCATAGGATGCCATGTGGCTTCTAACATCCTGCCCTTATGCTCTCCTGTCCACATCCAACATGAGATATTGTTAGAGTCAGCTCTAGTCACATCACCTGTATCTCTGCATAATTGGATTTGTTGGCTGAAGCGTTACTCAAGGAGCTCAGTGTCTGACTCTTGAAGAATTAAAATGGATGTTTGATGAGTAACTTTTTTTGGCTCTTTTGAAAATTCCAGATGTGAGAGTTTGCAAAGTGGGCTGATTTGTCTATTGGCGGCAAGAACCTTTGTTAGAGTCTGTTAGCTTCAATCTTGGAAAGACACTTTTACTTTTAGCAAGGCATAGAGTAAGAGACATGCAAAGTTATAGCTCATTTGCCTTATTCAAGAACTAGGGAATGAAAGAGACAGTTCCACCACAGCCTTTCCAGAAGCCTTTTCTGGAATGGAGAAACATCCTTTTGGGAACCTTAGACAGGTGCTGATTAGATATGCAACAGAGAAGAAAAAAAAAGCTTACTCAAACACTGAGGAAGACTAGAATATATTTACAAAGACGTTCTCAAATACCACTTCGGCAGGCATGTCCTGCAATCAGTGCTGTTGTCTAATGAGCAGCAGGTTGGTAAGGAGGAAGAACTAAATTAGTTGATTAGTGGAGCCTAGTGGGGATTTCAGAGGAGTAACTGCAACAGAATCAAAGAAGTGGTTTCTAAAGCAACTGCAGGAAGTTTAATCACTGAACCACACTTAATGTCAGTGTGTCCAGGTGTTGCTGAAATTCCTCAGAAGTGAGACCTCAATCACAATAATGGCATAACTATTTAGTGACCTCACAAATGCGGAAAACAATATCAAGAATGGTCCCGAGGCTTAGATCACCTGAGTCATTCTCTCAGAAAGACAATTAAGTGTTATCCAGATGTATATTTAATTAACGCTTTTAAATATCATTCCCTCGGTGTGAATTATTATAGAGAAATCTCATGTATTTTAGCTTTCCACATACAGTTCAGACTACTTGTGCTTTCCTTAAAGATATTGAGCAAATTAGCTCCCATCTGTCTTTCTAATTTTCCATCTTCTAACCCATTTCTTGACTGCTTTGCCCAGCTCAAGCTGCCTACTTCTCCTGCTCCCCACCTCCAATTTATTTTCTGGCAATCTTTTTCTTTATTTTGTAAGTTGCTAGTTAAAAGTGTTAGGGGACCACAAGCATTGTGTTTTCCCTAGTGGAGAAGACTGAAGTGTTTTTCTTCAAATGTCTTCAAAGTTAAACTGCTCGGGAAGATGTTTTAAGGTGTCAGACACTAAATGTCCAGAATAACTAAGATTTTTCTGCTTGAATGATCTTTTTTCAGTTTTGCCTTTCTACAACTCCAAGTTTTGCTTTACACACAATCCTGCTCCTCCCTGTAATAGATACCCATTCTCCTTTGTAGGTTCAGTTGGAAAGAACAGCCTAAAGGTCTTAGGAAAAGCTCAATGAAGATTATTTGTTCAGGGTTTTTGTGTAAGAGGGTAGTTTGGATGAGGTAGTTTCAACATTTTTTGTCCCTCTGATTGCTTATGCAATTAGTCCTCAGTTTTGATAGTTGAGAAGCAGAGATCTACATCTTGTGTAGTCTGTTTCCTCTGAGAGATGTCTCCGGACATTGCCCTTTCCCTAAATCTCCTGCCCTCAACTCAATGGATTAAGTCTGACCCTGTCTGTAAGTGGCTGACTTCAGGGTGTTTGAAACTGAGAGGCAGATCACACTCTATGAAATGAATTAGAAAATCATGGAATATTAAGGGGGCGTTAAGAGGGCCTGCTCTTTGCCCAGATCTCTTTGAGTAGGAATTATGGTATCAGACTGCAGCAGAGGTTTCTGGCAAAAATAAAATACATCTTATTTGTTGACATGTGTCTTGTCTCTTGAACTAGCGCCCTGGGGAAGGACCTCAGCTTCAGGACTGAACCAAACATACACTAATCAGAAAAGGCTCCTGATTCCCCACCAGCCTTGGCCACGTCCCTGGGTAACAGCAAGCACTGCTGATGCTGAGCCAGGCTCACGGGCTTCCTCCGAGGAGAAGGAGCCCAGTCTTGAAGACACATGCTGGGGAGATGACAAATGAACTCCACGAGATGTGACAGTGCGCTGCATCCCTGCAGGAGCCTTGTGCATTGGGATGAGCCAGTCCTACAGAGCAGATGTTCACTGCTCTGCATTATTCTTGTCAATAATTCAAAGCATGGGAAGAGCACAGAAAAAGCTGATAATCCACTGAACTGTTCTGTTTTCAGTCGCCCTCCCTCCTAGCCCCTGTTTTATAACCAGAAGTAATGATATGATTATTGTAAAGACTGTGAAGGAGGCACAAGGTACAGCAATGACCATGGAAAGCTCGAGAGAATGTGGCTTGCCAAGTTTGCATTAAGACCTCACAGGACAGGTGAGACATCTTTGGAGCAACACAGACATGACTGTGAGCCTCCAAAGGTGCCATGTGGTGTGGATGGAAATGGATGATTTGGTTGGATGTGTTCACAGGGATAACTCAAATTAACAACCTCATAATGCTATTAAAGTGCCCAGAAGATTTAACATCTGGTATACTTTCAGCCTGTAAGCAATTGCTCTATTTCCCAATACTTTTACAAGTTTTTCCTTTTTTGAGATTTATTTTACCTTACCATGGTAAGAAGCAATTTCTTGACTTCTGTATTGCCCCAATTTTATCTGTCTGTGTTCAATATAACTTACTCACATTTACACAGACTTTCACCTTAATGTCAGATACTGTCTAATTTGTTCACCAGATACCTGGATTAACAATTTACAGACTCCTCTGGATAACTTTTTCTCTGCCTTTGCTTTTCAATTCCCTGTGCTGTTATTCATATTCCCTTTAAAACCTACAGTCTAGTTCTGCAACCTTTAGAAATCCAGATGGGGTTGTGATTAACAACTCAAAGTCCAGCTGGAGGTCAGTCACTAGCTGTGCACTCTGGGTGTCAATACTGGAGCTAATATTGTTAAATAACTTAATGACCTAGATGAGTAGAATCAGAGAATCACCAAGTTGGAGAAGACCCATCGGAGTAGAGTGCACTCTTAGCAATTCTGCTGGTGATACAAAACTGGAAGAAGTGATTTGCAGAACAGATGGTTGTGCTGCAATTCAGAATGGCCTTGGCAAGCTGAAGAAATGCTCAGAGAGGAGTCTCATGAAGTTCAACAAAATTAAAATACCAAGTCCTGCCACTGAGAAGAAATAACTCCTTATACCAGTACATGCTTGGGACCAACTGTCTGGAAAGCAGTTTTACAGAAAAAGATTTGGAAGTCCTGCTGGACCAGAAGTTGAATGGGATCCAGCAACGTGCCATCACAGCAAAGAGAGGCAATAATCTCCTGGGCTGGATTGGACAGAGCATCACTAGCAGAGAGGTGACCCTTCCTCTCTACCCAGACCTGGTGAGACACATCTGGCGTGCTGGGTCCATATCAGGACTTCCCAATACAAGAGAGACAGGGACTTACTGAAGTAATTCCAGTGAACAGCTATGAAGATGATTAAAGAACAGAGATATCTGATATGTGAGGAAAAACTAAAAGAGCTGGCGTTGTTCAGCCTAGAGAAAAAAATGCTCAGGAGGATCTGGTCAATGTGTACATACACATGATGGAAGTGAGCAAAGAAGGTAAAGCCAGACTCGTCTTGGTGATATCCAGTGACAGAACATGAGGCAATGGGTGTAAACCGAGGCAGAAAACTAAAGCTACTTCAATAGTCTAAGTCAGCTGAGGAGAGAAGTTCTTCCTGTTATCAGTGGAGTGAGTGAGAGAGATGAAATTTGCAAGGAGTTGAATAAATTATGATGTGTTGAAAAAGTTTCTTTAATTACTACCCTTTCATTAAAAATGAAACAAAATCTTGAAAATTAAGTGTCTTGCTCACCCCTCCACCTCAACAGTGAAGCTTTTTATTTCTTATTGTCTGCTCAAATCTAACCTGTAGCCTCCTGCTGGAAGAGAAACAGCTTCCACCCTAGGAGGAAGCTCTCAACAGAAAGAAGCTTCTGGTGGCCCAGAGTGTGGGCTGGAGGAAAAGAGACTCAAGTTTGATGGACCCAAGCAACGTCTTTCTGTCTGCTCCCCCACATTTTGAGTTATGCTTTTTTTAATTTTTTATTGCTGCTGTTGTGGCCCAGGGTAGCTCAGGACAGCAAGAATATACTGGAAATGCCAGCTCCACAACCCCAGGGCAATTGTGGAGATGTGAGTGGTTTCACCTTCTTCTAATAGAAAACATTTTGGAGGACTGGAGATTTTCTTCTGCATTTCTCATGCTTTCTAAGTCTTTTTACCAATTTACAAAAACACTACCAGTAATAAAAAAATTTGCCTCAAGACAGAAGAAGGTTCTGGTTGGATGGGTGGTGACATGATGATATTAGTGCATTTGATTCTAATCCTCCTTATCCCTTGAAATACAGGCAGGTCTTTCTCTCCTCTTTGTTCTCTGTATCACTTCTCTATATTAATAACATTCCTCTATATTAATAATATTTAGTAACAACATTTGAAATTGCTCACTGTGGTGAGGCATATGACCTAACAACTGTCTTAAAGCTGTGTAGGTTGTAGTTCATGGAGATACAAATCTCTCCTAAGAGAAGGCTATTCATTTTTTTTAAATATTCTTTCACTAAGTTGTTGCTTACTGTTGCTTACACTCAAACATTTCAGCCTCACAAACGTGAATGATTGCTTGACTAAGTGTCAGGAATAACATTTATTTCATGATGGACTGACATTTTCTGGAAGAGTGGTGATAGCAGGGAGCTGTTCTTCTTTTAGGAATTTTTGTGATCTTTCTACCTCTCATTTGAGGTTTGCTGCTGGATATAAGTAGTTGGTAGACATTTTCTGAACAAATGAGGAACTGAGAAAATTGGAGAGTTTGAAATAATGTGCTGGAGATAATAGGGATAATTTATTTCTTGACAGTAGAAAAATAGAAATTGATCCTTTTTCAATACTGAGAAAAGTTCAGTTTGTAGTTTTCAAGAAAAGATTTTTTTCCTGCTACTTGTTTCATGCTGAACAAACAGTTCTAATAAGGAACTTTCAGTATTTTCATCCTTATGATTATTTCAGAAACACTAGCTCATTTGTTCTTAATAATGTTACTGAAAAATTCTAGTAATTATATAATGGGTGTAGAAATCACATTTTAGGTAAATGAAGAGAGAAATTATTTTTTTTTATTATAACACTCCAATTTATATGTAATTACCAGCTCTAAAAGAACCTTCCTGGTATGCATAATGACCATCTTTTGTCATTGCATGAAAAGTCGAGGTGTTTTCATTCAAGGTTTTGTTCTCTTCAGCTTATTCCTGGCTGGTTGGGGAGACAGAGGCAGCTGTTTTTATGACAAGTCACACAGCCCTTCCACTGACTATTGAAAGTATTGGTTTGAAAACCAGCTGGGTGTATTCTTAGTCTGTCAAGCCCAGGCCATAGAAACAAGAATCCTGGGCAAGCTAGTTGAAATGTGCCATTGTTAAAAAGGAGCTGTTCTTGATGTTGTTTTTTAGTGTTAATAGAAAATAGCAATTATTAATTACCTGTAGCTGCTATGATTTAAGAGTAATGCAATAGAAAACATGCAGACAATATAAAGAAACATGATGGTTTTCCATTTACTTTGGGCTCCACTGGTGATTTGATGCTCTGTCGTCTTTTGTGTAAGTATATATACAATCCTGAAAGAAAAAGATATGAGATGAGTCTTGCTGTCTTGGTTGTTACAATTGTTTACTTGAAGCCACAGTAGAATTTTTAAACAGAATGAAATATACTTTTGTTTTTTGGATAGATGGAAAAAGATTACTGCCTGGGTAACACCATAGCCAGCTTTCTGATAGAATCATAGAATCATAGAATCACCAGGTTGGAAGAGACCCACCAGATCACTGAGTCCAACCATTCCTATCAAACACTAAACCATGTCCCTCAGCACCTCATCCACCTGTGCCTTAAACACCTCCAGGGAAAGTGAATCAACCACCTCCTTGGGCAGCCTGTTCCAATGCCCAATGACNCTTTTCCTCATCCCCTGTCACTGTTGTTCCTTCTGCATCCAAGAGGGACTGTATGGTCTCCCTAGTTCTCCTTTTATTATTTATACATTTATAGAAAGATTTTTTGTTATCTTTCACAGACTTACCCAGTCAAGCACTGAATCCTTAAGCTCTGCTTCTTAAAAATAGAAATACATGACTTGCTGTTGCTATTTTAGCCTCTTTCAGTGTCTTTGGAGAAAAATATTTGCCTTAAAGGACATGTAGCCATTTTCATTAATAAGAATGTGTATACATTTTTGTGAAGAACTTTAATTAGAGAAAGCTAATAAAGAAAGCCAAAGAAACTTAAGTATTATTCTTGTCTTTTCAGTTCTGAGTTCTAGGAGTTCATTCTCTTGCTTTACAAGGTTCGTGCTCTTAATTGAAAGTTTCAGTATATAAAAGTACACAGAAAAAGTTTTTTGTGAAGGAAGTAGCTGTATGTGTGAGGCTAGGTTTGGCCTCATGGTGGATCTTAGGTAGCATAAGGAAGATTTTCTTTCTTAAAAGTGTGCAGTGGCTAGTCTGGGAGGCAATGGTTGAGTGGATCAGAGTTTGGCTCTTCATAGCCTTGAGAAGCCCAAACCCCCACCAGTTTCCTAGTGGATGCATTACACTGTTGTGATGGATGGTCTAGACAAGACAGGATCTCCACTTAGCACTGTCAGCTCCATCTTGTTTTTATTTATTTCCTTTGCTTTTCAGTTACCTGTGAGGTATTGAGAAAGCTGCAGAATGTTGTGATTAACACACAATATAAAAGTGATAACCTGTAAATGCATGTGTTGTCTGCCTATAGTGACAGACTTGTCTCACCACCTAGCTCAAAGGCTTCATACAGATACTGCTGCACAAGAATCCTGTCCTGAAGGAACCTGCAGGTGCCAACACCATAGCTGGTAATGACCCTCTGAGCTGGATGTGAGCAGGAAACATGGTGACTTTCTTATTCTACCTTGAAGTCTTCGGACATGGGACAGAAATATTTGGTTACGACCAAACACAAAAACCACCAGAACATAACAAATCTGAATAGAGTTAAAATAATACTTTTTCTTTTTACCCCACAGAGGCACTTGCATTATTGACTGTCAATAGTGATGGTGAATTTAATACGCAGTAACTCATGCTAAAGCCTACAGGTAAATGACTGTCTTATTTGTAATAAACAGTTTTCTGTTTAATGTACTGGAGTTGTTCCAAGGACATCTTTTCATAGAAGAAGCAGATGTAGGTGAAGTTTTGCACAATTTAGACTGTATGTTTTTTATAAAGCATTTAATTAGCAAGCATGAACACAGCCAGACACTTGAAATGGCATTAAAACAATTGTTTGATATTAAACAGCACACACATTCAACTCGTGAATGCAGTTATACTGAAGAGCTTGAAAATATCAACAAATTGTGATGTGTTTAAAAAAGAAGTTTTAATTTTCTTCCAAGGTTATTTCTTACAGAAGTTGAAAGCTGAGGGAGAAAAAAAGTTCAAATGAACACAAAAAAAATAAAAGGAAAGGAAAGAAAGAGAAAAGATTGTTTCTCTAAATGCCAAGAGCTTATTAATGCTTCTTTCAGAGATCAGAGAAAGAATTGTGACCCATATTCTAAGTGCTGCATTGAACTGCTGTGCTCCTACCTGGAAAAGTTTGCTCACATCGTTGTGGGAGAGTAGGACTCTGGATCATTTTGTCAAAAATTTGAATACAACAAAATAATCTAAACAATGTCTAAAGAGAGAGGATTGTAAAAGGAACAAGGAAACTCAGCTTTACAGTCACTTCTGCAAGTGATTGGGTTCTTAGGGCCAGTTCCAACACAGGATGAATAAGGGCATGCATAATTCAGAAAAAAAAATTAATTACATCGACTTCACAGTTTTCTACCATCAGTTAGCCATAATTTTGTAAGCCTTTGTTTGGCGTACTCTTATATCCTCACACCTTTTATGGACATCATTCAACATCAAGAGAATGACAACATACAGATTACTACTAAGAAGTGTCACAAATCTACTCCCACAGAATCAACGTTTTTCCAAAACATGATGAAAAATTTTGAAGTTGCAGCTGAGATCTCAGGCAACATTGTAAAGGACTTAGATTTGCTTTGGAAAAGGTTTTCATGTTACCAAATTAAAGAAAAATGTTCTCGCTTAAACACTATCTCTGGATTAATAATCAAATAATTACAGAATGGTTTCAGTCAGAAAAGACCTTTAAGATCATTGAGTCCAACCATCGATCCAGCCCTGCTACATGCGCCACTACACCATGTCCCCAAGTGCGACATGTACTTGTCTTTTAAACACCTCCAGGGATGGTGACTCAACCACCTCCCTGGGCAGCCTGTTCCAATGCTTGATAACCCTTTCAGTAAAGAAATTCCTCCTAATATCCAACTTAAATCTCCTCTGGAGCATCTTGAGGTCCTTGTCCTGTCACTATGTACCAGGGAAAAGAGACCAACCCTCACCTAGCGCAAACCTCTCTGGAGCATCTTGAGGCCCTTGTCCTGTCACTACGTACCAGGGAAAAGAGACCAACCACCATCTAGCGCAAACCTCTTTTTAGGGAGTTGTAGAGAGCAATAAGGTTTTCACTCAGTCTCCTTTTCTTCAGACTAAACAACCCCAGCTCCACCTGGTGCCTCTCATAATGCTTGTGCTCTAAACCCTTCACCAGCATTACTGCCCTTCTCTGGACATGTTCCAGCATCTCGATGTGTTTTCTGTAGAGAGGGGCACCAAGCTGAACACATTATTCAAGGTGCGGCCTCACCAGCACCATGTGCAAGGGCACAATCACTTCCTTATTCCTGCTCACCACACTATTCCTGATGCAGAACAGGACACCGTTGGCCTTCCAGGTCACCTGGGCACACTGCTGGTTCATATTCAGCTGGCTGTCAACCAATATCACCAGGTCCTTCTCCTTGAGGAAGATCTCCAGCCACTCCTCTCCAAGCCTGTAATGTTGCATGGGGCTGTTGTGACCCAAATGAAGGACCTGGTACTTGGTCTTGTTGAACCTCATGTAATTGGCTTCATCTCATTGATCTGGCTTGTCCAGGTCCCTCTGTAGAACCTGGTTACCCTCAGGCAGATCAACACTCTCACCCAATTTAGTATCATCTGCAAACTTACTGATGGTGCTCTCGCTTCCCTTGTTTGTGTAAATGACAGATATATTAAATAGAAGCAGCCCCAGCACTCAACCCTGAGGAACACCACTTGTGACTGGCCACCAGCTGGATTTAACTCCATTCGCCACAACACTTTGTGTCCGGTCATCTAGCCAGTGTTTTACCTAGCAGAGGGTTTGACCACCCAAGCCATGAGCTGCCAGCTTCTTGAGGAAAATGCTTTGGGAGGTAGTGTCAAAGGCCTTACCTGTTCCATGACTTTTCCCAGCTTTGAGGTCAGGCTGACAGGTCTGTGGTTCCCTGAGTCATCCTTGTGGCCCTTCCTGTAGGTGGCTGTCATATTCACAAGCTTCCAGTCAACTGGGACCTCCCCAGTTAGCTAGAACTGCTGATAAATGATAGAAAGTGGCTTGGCAAGCACTTCTGCCAGCTCCCTCAGGACCCTTGAGTGGAGCTCATCTGGCCCATAGACGTATGTGTGTCTAGGTTATGTAGCAGGTTGATAATGATCCCCTCATGGATAATAGGAGCTTCATTGTGCTTCCCACCCCTATCTTCCCACTCAGGGGGCTATGTACCTTTAGCACTACTGGACTGCGTTTCTAACTGTGCTGCCTGTTTAGGACATAAAAAGCGCTCTTCCCACCCTTCCCTTAAGTCAGTCATACATTCCTAGTAAACTTGTGCCATCATATATGGGATTTCTATAGAAAGTGTTTTACACTATTACAGCCCATATTATGAGACGACTATGTCCCGAGATATATTTTCCCAACACCTCCTCTGTCACCTTTGACATATCTCTTAATCTCACCAAACTCACAGTCAAGAATAAACTTGCAAATCAACAAGTACCAAATGGATTTGTCCATGGCAAAACCAAGTGATCCAAAACAAGAAATGTCTGTGTACAAGATTTCCGTAACTACTATGGTAAACGTATCTCACAAAGGAATCACCAGAATTCAAAAGTGTTCATATATTGCTCATATAACATCCCCATGCAATATGTCAAATACTTTGATAGCAATTAATCACAATGAACAGGAATTGGGTAATATAGAGAGATGAGAAACAACCAGTTACCAAGATAACACTTCCATGAAACAATGATTGCATTTTTGACATTTTAGTCCTGATTTTCAAGAAAGACCTAAACAATTAATTCAAAAAAGAAGTTTGGAAAAACATTTTTTTTTCCCCCTGCTGGATGCCAGACATCATAGACATGATAAACCCAAGAATTATAGGATAAGTTAATATTGCAATTTATATAGCTGGATAGAATGAAAAAGCAGGAAAGAATGGTGACTGTTGCCGTGCACATAATTCTAGAAACATGAAGAGCAAAGGCTGCTTCAGAACAATTTTTCTGCATTTCACATAATCCTTTTAACCAGTTAGGCAAGTACGCAGGCAATGAGAGTTGTTACCTGTGGAGGAGGGTGGGGATATTGTCAAGAGGAGAGAGAATTATAACCTCTGTGTCATAGTCTCATGGATATGGAGTTAAACACATATTTGCCACTTGTAAAAGATAGTGTTAGGCTGCTTGTAAGATTATAAATGCTTTATAAAACATGACTCTTCCCTGTTATCTTTTAAAATAAGTATACAATAGAAAGAGTAAACAGGCAAGAAATAATTCCATGTACCCTATCTAGTAGCTGAACTACGTTTTAGACCAAGTGAGCAATAGAATTAGTATTTTAGGTAGTAGAGATGAATAGCTGAGATAAAAAAGAATAAGGAAAGCAGGACCTTCAATTTTAACTGTGTTTTAAAAACTGTTAGTGAACTATGCTTCCTGGGTTCTACTTTTATAATGTGCACACAGAGACTGGTGGTGGCCATACACAGGAGGGGCAGTGGGAGGTACCAGCCCTGAATCACAGTATGTAGGAGAGCACAGCAGAGCCCGTATGAAACTGCACAGCGTGGGATTTTCAAAACAAAGCACTCATGTGGCAAAACAAAGGATTGAGAAAAGAATAGCTCATGCACATATTATAGTGAGAAATTAGCATATGTAGTAGTACCATTTTCACACTCAACCCATGGGGTTTAGAAAGAGGCAATTCTTGCTAGCACCTGCTTTGGATGGCCGTTTTGCTTCAGCTGGCCAAGAGGTCATGCAGACAAGTCAGAAATCTTACGATTTCTTTTCTGCAGCCTGGCCCATTGAGATGGTGGTTACCCACCAGCTCAGGTAAGGGACAAGGCAGAAGAGTTTTGGACAGGCCATTGGGGATGCTTGGGAGTGCATTGCGTAGGGAAACAGAGAAATGTCAGTTTGATCTGCTGAGCCTGGAGATGACAGCTCTGGCTGCAGTCAGGGTCATGTGTTCACTTGCAGGTGTAAGGAGCAATGCTCCAGTCAGTTTACAGAGAATTCTTCCACACCTCTTATTTGCTGAATTGGAATATAGCTGTACCAGGTACTTATGCAGCTTAGTTCTGGACACTGTCAGAGTACTGCTACACCAGCCTGACCTTTGCTTTTGCCTGCCTTAATTCCACTTAAGCTGCTGGCTCACATCCTGGCTGTTCGTTTCTTACAAAACAGTAGGTTGGTGCTGTGTAGAAGTTGTCCCTGAAAGGGTGCCTGCTGCTGACTTCACCAAAAGTGAGCCTGCTTATCAAAAGTGACCTTTGCACGTGGCCTGTTTTTCACTTTCACAGTGTCTGACCTCTGAATAAACTTTAGTCATATTCACTTGATTAAGATCTGTGTTCAGCACAGAAAATTTAGCTAATGTCACTCAAGACGCTTTTTCCCTCTTGCAGATTTTGAGACTGCAGAGGTTTCCAGCAGGAAAAAGTGGGTAATTGGTGTAGACTTCCTGCCCCTCAAAAGAAAGACCACAAATGGGCAGAAAGGGAATAAGAATAACCTGATAACAGGAGAAATATCTTTTGAAATGATGAAGTGGAATGGATTGACTATGTTTGCACTGGTAAATCAAGCAAGACCAGGGTGCCTGGCCAGCTGCTGTGCTGCAACCATCTGCACTGCATTTTCACTCTGGCCCATGCCTTGGCTGCTCCCTTGTTTCAGACACCAGGGGAAAGGCAAAGAAGTTTTATTGTGAGCAGCCTGCTGTGAATTGCCCGGACAGTCTTGCTCAGTCCGAGCAGATCACAGCAGCCATTGCTATGCTGGGCTAGTGTGGACACACAGGGAAATATAGGACCCATCAAATATGGGAGAGTTCCAATATGTGCAAAGGAGAAGGTGGCAATACATGCAAGATGTTTTTTTAAGGCTTCCTCATCTGTAATATCACAGCGGGTACTTGTTAATTTTTAAATACATACAAGCTCACTAGTCACCATGAATATTACCTGCATATTGAAGCCAAGTTTTGTATGAATACTGCCATTTTAAAGTTGCCATGATGCTTACCCCTTTGCTCTGTCCTACCCGAGGTCAATGACTCCATATTGCACAGGAAAGTTGATTTGTGAAATAATTTAATCACCTCTTCGTATAATGATAGAGTAAAATTGGCAGAGGAAGCTTGTTATCAGTCTGGGGTACTGGTAAGCAGTAATTATGTGTAATGAAGCTTTTGTCTTGGAGCATTCTGAAGATCATCTTGAACTCCTCCTCGTGCTTCAGCAAAGGGGCTGTCATGTTGAATTTTCCTTTAATATTTTCCCCACTCCCTGAAAAGAAATTATAGGTTGTTATATGGGAGCTCATCTGAAGCCTCAATTTTCTTGAGTGTCCTGCTCTTGTGGGGAGTACCAGGTGCGCTCAGAGACTGTGGCCTTCAGGTTCAAACTCAACTGGCATTCTGCAAGTCTTTGATTTTTTTTCCCTTCTGCAGAAGAGGCAGTGGTTGTCTTGACAGCAGGAACAAAGCTTCATCCTTGTACTTTGATATGTAGCAAGGTTAAAATAAAACCAAAACAGGCTTTTGAGAATCTGACTATTTTTTAAGACAAAGGTTGTAATAAAGGCTCTTGTGCTGATCAGACATGTTAAATTTTTTTTATTGTATTCAGAGCATTTTATTACACTGCTCACTCTATTGTATGAAGATGCCACCCATAAAAATGTATGCTCTGCAAGGTGATTTGTGAGGTGTAACACACCCTGAACTCCAAATGATGTTATGCTCTCAGATTATATCCTAAAGAAAGATAGAAAAGCACTCAACAGATTAGTTTTGCTGAAGAGGTACAAATACTGAAAAATGACATGATTGTATTAAAACCACTGAAAGGAGTCGTGGAGTGCTGAAGAGACAAAATGAGCTATTGAAAGAGAAAATAAACATTTTGCCTTTCACAGTTTCATAGAAGTTCCTACATCAATGATTTCTCTAATGTTGGCCAGATTTGCAGGGTCTCATGTTCAGCTATTCTGAATTGATAAGAAGGTCAACACAACAGTGCAGGAAACATTAAAAGACCTGTTTAGGACACTGGAATTTTGTGCTTTTTAACAAAATTGTAACATAACCTACTTTTTTTCTAAAAACATATTTGACTGTACAACAAAACTGTGTTTGTTTATAAAAACTTTCCGTGAAGGCAGAAGTTAGATATTCATCAAGTTCACTTGGCATTATGAATTCTTGTTGCCAAATTTTCTACTTAGTGTATTTTCATACGTATCTGAGTAATTGTTTTGGTAAATGTGTATTTTTTCCTTTCCTCCCATCCCCCCAACTATTGTAGAGGCTTCAGGAAAATAAAAATACAATAAATGAACTAATAGTGAAAGAACTAGCCAAGAAGCACAGGCATCACTCAGGTCAATTATTGTGAGAATGAAATAATAGTATGTCTGCACTGGACTAATTTATCTATCATGTAAATAAGGAAATCAAAGAGGTAGAAGTCCATATTCACATTCATATATGCATTTGTTATTGCTCAATGAATAGATTTTCTATTATTTATTTAGTTCTATTTTATATATATGAGGTGTGACACCCAAGATCCATGAGCCACACACTTACATTTGTGCCTGACTGGGGGTGTGGGTTTGTTTATCTGTGCAGCCAATAAGGTCACTCCTAAAATCTGATCCCTGAACGCAACCTGGGTCACTTGGATCCAATTTGACATGCACAGTGTAAGGTAACAGGAGGCAGACAGAGAAAAGGACAGAAAGAGAAGGAAATCAATGCCCACATCGACGGCAGTAGCAGTTCTCAGGAACCTGTAGTTGCTGCAGAAGGTTCTCCTGGTGCCACAAATGAGCTAGTGCCGCAAAACACACAAATGGGCAGTCTTCAGACAAAATGCTTAAAGCAAAGAAAGAAGCATAGTTGGGCTTTACACGGGGACTGTATCAAGTCACCTCTTCGAAGTACACTCCTCATCATCTTTATATTATGTAGATTTCAATTGCTATGACCTGTATGTCAGCTGCAAAAAGATATTTGCTTTTCAAGAAAGAATAGTAACACTAATTTCTAGTGAAACAGACCTGCATTTAATATTAATTCTTCTAAAAATAGCAAAAAAACCCAGTGATAAAATGGATCCGTGAATACTGACAGTTGCTGGAATATAGACAGAGGTTAGTAATTAACTGTTTGAGAAATCTGGTTGTGTTTTGCAGAAGTTCTGTAAGCAGATGAGATGAAGAAGAGGCAAAAACTTGTTCCAAGGTTGAGAAAGTAAATAACTGTAGTAGTGTCCAGTTGCTGGAAATTGTTGGTCTCTCCATTTGAGATGATCATTGTGACGTCAGTGCACTCCTAAAGGGGAGGTCTGTCTCCAGACCTCCTCTCAGTAATGGTGAGGTACCAGCATTCACTGAAGCAGGGAACAGTGGGAATGGTTGTCCTGGAGAGAACAGCCAGTGACGATGAAGTGAAGGAGAAATGACTAACACCACCCTGAATATTTATGACAACCCATAACATGACAGAGAGCTCAGAAGCCCCAAATTAATATTTCCACTAACTTATTTTCTAATGAAGTAGAAGGAGGTTTTCTAACCTTTCTGATGACCACAGGGCAATAGGAAAGCCCCATTACTTTCTGCCAGAAACATTGAACGCAATGCCAGAATCTTGCCATAACTGTGCCTCTGAATTGCTCTTCAACAGGGCAAATTGTTACCAATAGGCATAAATGAATGTTTTCCAAGGCTATGTCATGGAGTTGCAAGTTTAAGAATGTAAATCCAACTCAATTTCCCTCTTCATAATGACCAGTCCTCAAGATACAGGTCCAAGATGATACCTTTAAAAGGAACAAAACCAAAAACTACTGTAAAAGATTACTTTTTAAAGTTCTCACTGGAGAATGTTAGCAGATTAAAGATGATAAAACATGAGAAAATGCTTCTGCAAAATATGAATTTAATAATCTAAGCAGAAACTGAAGTTGAAAGTCAGAAAGGCACAATGAAACCAAAAGAAAGAATGTTTTTTATTGACTGTCATAGGATAGGTAAAGAGATTATGAGTTGCAAAAGAGTATCTGCCACTTCTGAGTAGATGATAGAAAAGTTTTGGAGAGGGAGGCAAGAAGTCTTGTAGGGAATTTAAATTCATACATGATATTTCTGGATGCCCTGTTTTAAAATAAGATTTAACTAATTCCTAGGGTGGTTTTAGCGGTCACAGGATGTTACTGAAAATTAAATGAGTCTGATGCTCATATGAACATTACCATCTCTACAGTTGTATGAATTAAACTTGTAAGTGGCGTTGCTTATAGAACAGAGCTCTTGGTTCTTGGAAATTCAGTGAGCCAATAGTGTAGATTTACAGTCTTGTGTAAGAAGAGATTTGCAACACATTATACTGTGAAATGTAGTTCTACACTGACATGCATGCAGCTCTGTATTTGTGTAGAAAGTTTGCCATCAGTCAGTTTTCTGCTCATTTGAAAATTGCTCAAAGATTTTATCTTAGAATCCTATCCATTTATCACCTGCTGAAATAAGTACGACTGCTTAGGAAAAGCTAGATTATTTTATATTAAATGGAATTTCAGTTAATAACTCTAGCTTAATCAGTGCAGTATATAATTTAATTTCATTAGGCTCTATCAGTCTCCTGGGAGACAAGGGTTTAAAGAAATTCAGCAGTTATACAATCAGCCATCAATTCTTTTTTCTGACCTGTATTCTTAGACTTGTAATTTATATTATTTCAAGCAGTTTCTCTTTATGTGCCCTCTTCCTAACTGCATATAATTGCCTTAAAGTACATTAAGAGGAAATATCAGAAATCAGTACATATTATGAGTCTCTTGCATGGTCCAGAGGGAATTGGGTCACTATACTATAACACAGCTTTTTTTCTTGTAAATGGCCTTGTATATTTTTCATGTAATTAAATGAAATCCCACAACACTAATTTAATGTACTAGTGACCAAAAGCTAATGTCTTCTATGGCACTGCATAATGAATATCTAAAGAAAAAGACCAGCTAAACTGCTTAGGGATGTACAATTACACAAAAAATTAATATATGTAGGAACACGTCTGTGGACACTCCAGCCAGTACCAAAAAGTACTAAGGCTCTAGATTGGTTTAGGCAGGTGTAATGCCAGTAGCAACTAGAATCTGGAATTATTGTCATATATTTCATCAAAGTAGTAAAAAATGGTGGGGGTATCAAGACAAGGTTTATAACTAAGTAAGTTATTTGTTTCATCTGAAGAACTTGCTATAGCAAAAAGTATATTGCCTGTTTCTGTGAAAGATGTTTTTTTCTCTCTTAGCATCTTTGAAAGATGCCAACCATGGACCACTGATCTGCGGGGAGCTTGCCAGCTCTGATGCTTATACAAACCTTGGTGAGAGGGCAGTCTGCGTGGCTCAGAATCCTCAGAGCACGAGCCTCCCTCTTGGCTGGATGGCAGCAGTTACTGGCCAGCTGTGCTGTGTGGGGCCGGGCTGGGTGGCCAGCTGTGCTTGTGCTGCCAGCTGTGCCTCTGCTCTAGGGCAGCGGGTGGCTGAAACCACAGCTCTTTCCCTCTTATAGCCTCATGGGCTGCCTGTGCCTAGGATCTTAGGATGATGGAAGTTTTTAAAAATAACTTATGGAGTTCCTCTCTTCCTGCTCTGGGGTCCAACCCTTGAAGTTGCTATTTTCACTTCTTCCACCTGGCATTTTTGCTCATACGTGGCCTACTGTTAAATAGCCGGCATTACCTTACTGTCCTTCTTTAGCAATATCAAGATATAGGACCTCCTGTGGTGGTAACTTGTTCAGCATTGGCTGAGTGGTAGGGTGACTTCTAAAGCCCTTGCCCGCAGCTGACACCACACTGAACGAGGCTGTTGCCATCATGCTGGCTAACAGTACACCAGAGCCCTAGCCCATTTCTCCATCTGCCTGTCCAAACTCTCCTTGGGGAAAAGCATGCCAAAGGCAGCTCTTTTTGTATCTCAGCAGTAGATGGCTGAGCCATTGACATTACTTCCACTGCTTGGCACTGAGTTATGCCACAACTGCAGCACTCCCATGGCAGGTTTACTTTAATTGCTTCTCGTGCAATATAATAAGCGTGCACGTGAATAAGTGAACAGTTGCCATTTGGCATCAATCTCTATTTTAACTTTTTTTTGTCTGTATTCTTTTGCTGGATGCCAGGACAGGCAGGTGGACATCATCTCTCCTCCTCTATGACTGCTGCTGGAGGCTACCTTGCCTGTAAAAGATAGTTATTTGCACTAAAGCTGTGAGAAAGTGGTAATGGGCCACATCCTTTCCCCTTTCCCTCTCATATGAAGTGATAATAACTCTACTGGAAACAAAACAGTTATTATGGTTGCAGGTGGATGTAAAAGGAGGGATGCAGGAGGGTCGCTAAGGCTCTTCATCTGTCTGTATGGAAGCACCAATACATGTTTGATTTCTCCAAAGAGACAGAGAGATACAAAATAAGAGGAAATGCTTTAACTTAATTGCTGTTTTGGATGTATATTAATGATACAGCATACATCACAGGGCATTTTAGGAGTGAATGTGCCTTCCATCCATACCTCAGAGCACGTGGAGCACATCTGAGGGAATCAAGGATGAAGTCATATGCAGCCTATTGCAGACTGGATGCAGAGTACCTCTAGAAGAAAGAGAGCAAATGATTTCCAAGACCATCTAAATATGTGTTTTTATCACGTGTGCAAGTTGTTGTACAAGGCAGCCCAAGGCAGTCCATAATGACTTGGCAGGCTCAGTTCTGAGCAGTTGAAGAAGAGGTCCTTGTCAGATGGTGACATGGAGGGCCCCTGCTCGCCTCCAGCAGACACACAGGGTGTGCCAGGCCTTCCTGCTAGCAAGAAAAGGGAGGATACTTTTATGCACAGCCAACACGCTGATTAACATTTGCAGGGAATGAGTGGAAAGGTTTGCCAGACATCTTCCTACTTTGTGGCATCATGCGGAGATCACCTGCCAGCTGAGACGTGCAGTGCTCCCCAGACAGGGGATATAACAGTATGTGGGGGGAGTGTGAGGGCAACACTGGTCTAGGTACCTATGCCTGGGGTAGTTGCAATAGGCTCCCCTTGTAATTGATGGAAAGAGAAATAGGTATTCTTGGCATACAACCCTCTGACCTACTGTCTATTTCAAGATAAGATATAACTTAGAAGTACCCATTCATTGCTATGGGTTATACAGTTTGGATGACTAACCAGGATGTGAGTGTTTAGAGATGTAGAGGACTCAAGCTAGAAGATGTGAAACGGTGCTAAAGTGCCTAATTGCATTCCTCAGTTTTAAGTCCCTCTATAATTTAAACTCATTTTAGTGCCCCTCTAAATTCTAGCTCTATGCTATGGGAACTAAAGAAGATTTGCCTCATATATGTAATCAATGTATTTAATGGACAGCTGTTATATGGCAGCCGCTCTGACCCTATTTCTTAGATGACACCACCTAGGTTCTTGAAGTGCTAGGGAACTACAAGAGAAACAAGCCAGCAAATCTATCCACCCTGCCCAGCTTACATCAGGGAAAGCTCTACTCATTCTCACCCCTACCTCCCCCACCACCCCAAAAGGCTGTCAGCATGCAATGCCTGTGGGAGGGTGTAACTACAAGAGTTTCTACTAGCAGTCCCAGCAAATTAAGCTGCTGATTCTGGCACAAGGGAAAGTCCCAGCTGGTAAGAAGAGGCTTACATGGTACACGACTCCGTGTATCTGTAGGGGTTTTATCTGAGCCTCACTGAGCAGCTACAAGTATAGACATAGCCTCTTCCTGCCACTAATTTATCTTCCCACCACCTAATAAAGTCACATGGGGGAAAAAGAGCAGGAGAGGAGGCACTTTTTTACAGAAGGATCTCCCCGCTGTTCTACTTACGAGTTCTCGGGATGTGAATACAACTGGCCTAATTTTCTTTTGTGCTGTTAAAGGTTACTCTATTGCTCAAAAATTATGGCATGCAAAAATGACTGTTCATTGTGATCTACACTGGACACGTATTCCTTTAATCATTATGTCTCCCATATCTGTATGTAAATTATTAATAGAAAAAAGCTTTGCCATTATATAGCTACTTTCTCTGTGAGTGTTCTTGTGTTCTTGAACATCTTTGCTAATTTTTCAGTGGTACTTTCATATGAAAGAGAATAAAACAGAAGACTTTTAGCTGGAGCCTATTATGTGCTTTTTCCATCTGTTTGTGTTGAACCAGAAAGAGCTATGTGTTAGGTCTTGCCTTATGGCAAATCCTGATCTGCAGTTGCTGTTTTCCCACACTTACTTAAGCTTCTCTGCACATCCCCGCACACAAAGCAGATGCCGGTGCCACAACAGGCCTGAGAGCCTCCTTCTGAGTGCGAGAGGCTGTTATACAGCCAGGTCCTAGGGAATAGCCTCCAGCAAAGCCAACCAACCAAACAAAAAAAGCTGCTTACTGTTGACATCAGATGATCTGAAACTGGTTTATTGATTGAAAAGGCAAAAAACCCCAGAAGAGATCATCAGTTATCTGCTGCAGCGCTTCCAGGCTCAATAGCCTCTTTGGTGAAAAGTTTCAGGAAAGGAGAATAACTGAAGAAAGTGCACAATATTTTTCCTATTTTTGACCTCTTAATTTTCAAGAATGTTGTGAAGAACAGGGGTGCTGAGGACACTTCAAGAGGAATAAATGATATTTGCTTTTTTTAAAAAGGATGAGGGGGTAAAACAAGTGGCAAAGTGTATTTCCCTGCATTGATGGTGATTGTTCCCTCTCCCCAGGGTTTAAATCTTGCCATGTTAAAATAATTGGGAGTATGCCATTAATGTCAATAGGGCTGGGATTTCACCCCTTTTATTCAGACCTGCACTCTCTTGTTGGCAATTTGCCTTATCTCAAACTTTCCTCCAGGGATCCATTCTCTTTGCATTATATCCCAATCGCCATCCAGTGCTACAAACTGTCTATTAGAACTAGACAGACTACTGACAAGAAACAATGAAGTTGATAAATGTGCTGTTAAAAGGCTAAAATAATCTTGGATTTCTTTTTGTTACCTCTAAAGTATTTGAAGCTTTTCTGTAGCCATTTAGTAGCTTTTGAGTGTGAAGTGGTTGAAATTATTTTCACGTGGAAGATAATGAAAATAACACTCACAGTTCATTTTTGGAGTTACTCCTGCCTATAGAACAATTACACTATGGTTATTCATAAACGGTGACTTTTAATGACAATTAAATAATCTACCACACCTGATTAATGACTGTGTTTTAATAACAGGTGTGATATTAGTTTTCCTTAGATAATTATGAAGTAATTGCAGAAATTTATATTCATACCAACAGAACATTCACAAATATACATGAATATAAAAAGTAATGGGTTTTGCTTCTCATCTTCACCATACAGACTTTTGAGTCAAATTCTGCTTCTATTGTCTCAGCAATTAAATTAACTCTGCATTTTATCTTTTTAATCTTGCTTTTGTAAAAAAGAACAATAACAACCATGTTACTATATTTTTTTTGTCATTTTATATCCTAGGTAACACAATCAATAGTTTTATGAAAACAAAATTAAACTATTTTATCTCTTTCAATTAGTCTACATAATTCACTCTTCAAAAAATTAATTTTGACCTCAATGCCCACATTAATTTATTTCATGGTGCAGATCATGTATAGATATTTACATGCACTCTTCCAAGAGTCTACCGAAAGGGATTCATGGATCAGCTTTTAATTTCAAAGTGGGCTGCCCGTATTTGTGAATGAATGTTAATGTAATCTGGATATTTAATCTTCTGTTTCCCTTTCTAAATCTTAGATTTAGAAATCCACTGAGTCAAAAATATGCAGCCCAAATGATCATTTTATATACATATAGATTCTTGGACATTTGTTTTCCAAATTTACAAGTTGCGTGGCACTGTTGTTGCTAAAGACAGTAAAAATTCTTTCCAGCCTCTGCTTTAAAATAAAGATATAAGGAGGAAACGGTAATAAACATCTTGTCTTTGTGATAACATTGTTAGAAGTCTAGTAGGGGTCTGGATCTACAGCCCTGAGAATTTATTTTGTACCAAAAGCTCTTTCAATACATAATGAATACTCACAAATGAGAAACTATTCAGACGGTGCGCTATTGAATCAAGTTCATCAAAGTTAAAGTAGCATATATTTTCTGAAAGCTGTAGGTGATTACACACTGGTCTAACGTCAATGACTCCTGATAATCATAATTTCCTGTAATAGAGTTAATTAAATTATGTTCTGCCTTGGGTTCCTTTTCTTATACCAGTATGGTAGTAGTATACGCTATTATGTTACTCTTCTGCTCAGCAGATTCTGCTTAAAAGAAACCAGCCCAAGGACCATATTTATTAGATAGAAATAAACTACCTCTGTTTTGTGCCTACTAATTCCTTTAATGTGTTCCTCCTAAATCGCACCTGCCAAGAATAGTCGAGAACAGTCATCTCCAGACCTAACAGGAGCATGTCCAAACAGTGACTGACAGCAGCCTGGCTTGTGTCTCGGGGCAACTTCTGGGGACCCCCTTCACCAGCATGAGAGCCATGTTGCGGTGAACATCAACCAGGAGACAACACAGAGGGAAGGATGCAGCCTCTGCTCCTTCGGAGTCTGGTGGGAACCCATTCCTGCTGCCAGTGAAGGGCAAAGTGCAGCATTGTCAAGGGCAGAGAGGCTCAGCATGGTGCTGAGATGCTGCAGCTCTCTAACATCATGAATGCCTGGTGTTTAAACTGCCAGCTCAGGTTTGGTATAGGGTCTGAGTTTATTCAACACTTTTGCATGGCAGCCTTTGGATTGTCCTTATATCTGCTGCAAAGCTAGGGAACTCCTGTTTTTCAGGATTCAGATATCTCATTTACAGACAGTGCTGCACCCCACAGTTTAATCCTTTGAGGGAAGAACGCTTAGTAAAAGATTTTATTTATTCTTATCCCCAGGTTAGTAAAAAAAATTCTTCATCTAAGTCATGTGACCAGGAAAAGTTTATACAGAGATTTGGTGGAGAAACTGATTTCACAAGCTTGCTGTAGTTGTATTTAATGTATTATTTAACAATTGTTCAATCTAATTCTCCAAGCCCAGGGAAATACGATGTTTTTCATAATTTAATTAATGGGAATAATACAAGAGAATCCCCCAGTCTATGTTTGAAGTTATTTTCAATCTCTCAATCCAGGAAAATAACTGACCTCAAATTTTAGGTAAAATCACGTGGTATTTTTTTTCGCAGATTAATATAATTGATCCTTATTTATTTAAGAAAGTCTTGAAGACAATTTTTGTGCCTTTGCTTTTCTAACACAAAACCTCAACAAGGTAGGGATACCAGATTTCCTCAAGTGAATTTGTTTGTAGGCTTTCTGTTACTACCAGAGCTTCACTGGAAATTATTTTAAGGTTAATTGCCTGTAATTGTGTCATTCTTTTTTTAGAATGATAAGGAATATGTGCTTTTAGTTTTTTTTTAATTAAAACATTATTCTATCTCCTGTTTATGTAGTTTTCAGGAAATAATGGACAATTTACAGTAGTATCTTCTGTGATAACAGAAAATAATCCTAATGTTCCAGTAGGGGCTGACATACATATCTTTTTGTGGTAGCAATAATTATTGATAATTTGTCAGTCATGCACTAATTTTGAAGCATATTAGAACATGTAATTAAACAAAATTTTGTACCAGCGGAATTATATTAATACTATAAAGAAAACAATGGAGAAAGCCAGAAGTATAAAAAAATCTGAGTAAATCTCAGCTTCTGATCTTCTTCAAACACTTGATCTTTGCACTTATCATTTATGATATCCTTTGTCAAAGTTCATTGATTGATATACAGTTCGTCTTTCCCCATTCATTACTTTTCAGAAGCCAATAAAGTTCTCAGACTCAAGTGGCAGTGGAATAAGAAAAATATTTTTTAACTCTGTGCAGCTCACCTGAAATTATCTTATGCTGAAAATCACATGCAATTAGATTAAATGCATATGTGTAGTCCTGTTGCTGCAATACAGAGAGAAGAGCTGGTGTAATTTGTAAGGAGACTTAATGTGGCAATAAGTCAATGTATGACAGATTTCTGAACCGTTCAGCCCTCAGAAACCACTGCTTCTTTCTGCAACAAAAACATATATATTGTAATATTTGTTTTGAAAATTTATATATTGGCTGACCATATGAACATGTTCTCATTGCCTGCTCAGGCCTTTGAGCAATTTGCAGCCTTTTGTTAGCAAATAAAGGCTCTCTGAGCCTCCTACTTGAGCACCGAGTTTACCAGCTGCTATCCACTCCTAGACCTCATTATGGGCCTGCTGTTCTGCTGAGAACCACACCACATGCTACACCGCACATTGGCAGCGGATTAGCCTGTTGCTGCTCCTTAAATTACCAGGTACAAAAGGTTGCTCTGTTTCTCCATAGAGAACTACCACTCTTATCCTCTTTGAAGAGGCTCTATATCATGATCTCTCTAACTAATTATGGTCTGCAGACAAGCCACAGGTTGTTATAGAGGATTCGTCCCCATGGCTGATATCACTAGGGGTTTTTTTAGGTTTTGTTTGTGAAGAATTAAAGCTGCAGCTTCTCAGAAGCAAGTTCTAGAAAAAACCAACATATACAAACATGTAAATGTTTAATAAAGTGCTTGTTAACATCAACTCTCACCAAGGAGGTCTAGTGTTATATCTACTTCGGAGCATTATTTGGGAGAAATACTTCATAAATGTAAAAAGTTAATTTAAATGTGAGGAATAAATTGAATTGTGTGGCTAGGCATAACTCTGTTCTAGTTAGTCGCAGATAATTTCATGTAACTGTTTGGACATAGGGCATTTGAAAAAGAAAATGTTGACTGAGAGAGGTCAGTCAGGAAATATTCTTTTTTGTTTATGTGAGCTACAGTTCAGATGGATTTATATGAACACGTGGATAATTTAGAGTGCCACATGGGAGAGGCTGTAATTTAGTGACCTGCTTCGAGGTCTACCCAGAGCAGACCTCTGCTCCTGCAGCCCCTGTTTGGGGTTCTCAGTGAGTTATCAGCCCTCATGTACTGGACTGTGTTTATGGCATCCAGAGGGATTTTTGTAGTTTATTTTTGTTTATTGTGTGACAGATTATGCTCTTTCTATTACACAGTAGCACTACGTAGTTTTTGTTTCTATTCTAGAGGTATGATGCCCATGAATGAATAAGAATTAGTTGAATCTCTAATAAGGTAGCATGTGTTCCACAGATATCACATATTGATTTGAGACCTTGTCCAGGAACTGAAGCACTCAGTGTTGAGTCTGGTCTTTTGTGTAAACATCATTATCTGCTGGTGCCAGTAACGAGTTGCTATTTGCCTGTGATCATGGAATTATTTACATATAGAATACATCAATCTGTGCATTCGTCAGGGAGGTTCAAATAATGAATATGGAAAGAAGAAATAAATATATCAGTTAAGGAAATAAGTTATGAATCTATTTACTAGAGAATACTAATTATACAGCCTGTGATTTTTCCTGCTGTTCAGTATGCAGAGATGTACCAATACTGTAAGGACCTGAAATACAAAGGCATTTTGGCATGTAGCAAGGTAGTCTTTTAATTTAGAATGGGAAGGTAGTCCATTGATATAAGCCCAGTGGCAGTCGATGGCTCTGTTATGTTCTGCCATCAGTTCAAAAAACAAGCAAACTCAGCTATCTTTTCATCCAGGATCTCACAGCAGTATCATAAATTGTTCCAACAACTCTATAGTATACAGGAGTACAAACACATAACACATAAATGGTTGAGAAATTTCAGTTACAAGGATATATCCTCACCCTGTGTGTTTAATTGTGTAGATCACTAGCATTAGAGTTCCTGGTGGCCCTAAATATCTATTAATGATAGTGTAGTCTGGTATCTTGTCTATAACATGCAAAGATCCTCATCCAGTAATCTACAAGTAAGCCTATAACGTTTGCTGGAGCAGTGCTGTATTTTTGAGAAATACTGTTGTAATATGAGGATTTTAAAATGGTGAAATGCCAACATGTCCATGGCTTTTTCAAGGCTTGGCATCTTTCACTGTTGCATTTTTGCCTCCCTGCTTGCAACTGGAGTTGTGTTATTTTGCTTTTTAACAACGACACCTTGATCTGCTCCATGAAGGGGCTACTTACCATCAGAAATTACTCCCCCCTCCTTTTTCTAAGACTGAATAAGACTTCAAAATCCACAGATTACTTAATACAGGACTAACAACAGCAACAACAAAACTTCATAATAAGAGGTCTTTTAGGCATTAAAAAAAATTCATTTGTACTTTCTGTATTTAGGGAATTGCCCTCAGCTCTTTGGTCACTCATGGATGTATTTTTTTTACTGGTTGCTAGCTTCTTTATAAAATAAACACAGTTAGAGAAAATTATGGAAGTCTTAGTGACCTGGGAATGTGACTGATGATCTGTGTTCAAGGAGCCTCTCCTGTAGGTTGGACTGCCTTAACATTCGTTGCCTCCCAGATGTCAAATTTCCCATTTTTCATCAGCTATAAGTAATTATGAAGGATAGCATTGCTACTGCCTTGGCATCTCTTCTTAATCAAGGCAGTTTTTAAACACTCTTCCCAACACCCTGGACTGGACTTACCCTAAAGCAAAGGAAAGTGCAGCTTCAGAGATGATGATGAGAGTAACTGGGTCTTGTCCTAGACCCTGCAGCTACCAGAGCCTGAACCTTAGCTGAACCAAAGCAGGTGCAGGGACAGAATCTGTGCTTACAGAGTTGGGAAAACAAAGTCTCCCAAGACGGGGATGGCTGGGAGATTGTGAGCTTTGGCACCAGAGAATGGCTCCATCCTCACCTGTGGATCTGCTGCTCTAGAATACATTCACGGAGTACCCTGATAGTAGGTAAGGGCAGGGATGAGTAGAGATCTGCCTAGGGGTGGATGATGAAACAGCCTAGATCTTGTGGGTCAGTACTAGCAAGCATACAGATGTGGATGATGTTGTGGTGTAAGCCTGCTGCAGACCTACCAGAAGAGGTAGATGAGGTCTCCTCTAGACAACTGGAAAGAGTCTCACTTTCACAAGTTTTGTTGTTCTCATTGGGTCTTTAAATAACCCTGAGATCTACAGAATGCACAACACAGCAAGTTTCTGGAGTTCATTGGTGATAACTTCCTGACACAGGTGATCAATGAGCCAATGAACGGAGGTTCTGGACCTCATCTTTGCCAACAAGGAGGCTTGCACAGATGAACGAGGAGCTCCTGGCCAAACTAAATGTAAGGAGAATGTGTACAAGAGGAGGAGGAAAGGACAGGTGACTATGTGACTTGGAAGGAATATACAGACACTCTCTGAATATGCAGACGTGAGATTAGGAAAGCCAAACTCACATGACAAAGGACATTGAGAAAGCCCTTAATTTACTCAGTGCCTGCTTTGCCTTGGCCTTTATTGGTAAGATTTGCTTTTAAGAGTTATACAGTGTAATTTGGAAACAACACAAGTGTGAATAGAAATTATTGCACTATTGAACATTATTATATTTTAAAAGAGCCTTAAAATACAGCAGTCAGTCCCATTAAGGGATTGATGCTTCAGGGAATTAGGGACAAGGCTTATTTGAAAGTACAGTTCCTATGATAATATATGCAAAGTGAGGCATTGTATGCACAAATGTCTGTGAACAATCATTTGTGCACATGTCTGTGTTGTTTCCACATGGCACTGTATGCCTATTCTGTGTCATGACTCGGAACTAACAGTGCTGGTGATGCAGGTTTTTGAATGACAGTGATATGAAAAATAGCTCCTCAGCATGTGCACTTAGTTAAAAGTTACAACAACAGAAGCAACTGGGCCATGACTGCCAGAGTTGCTCAGTTGTTCTGTTACATGGTAACTTGTTACAGATCCAACTCAACACAATCAAGTAATTATATGGTTGCAGCTGGTAAAGCAGACTGACATTTATTTGACTGTGGAACGAAAATATGTGAAGCTGGTAAAACTATTAAGGAAAATGTGGATGGCTTTAAAAAGAAAGTCACAAGGATAAATACCAAGAAGCAAAATTTGAAGGAATATGTAAAGTCCATCTGAGGTACTGTGAACACTAGGCTTCAATGGGATTTTATCAAAATATAAATCAGCATTCCCATGCATCAGAATTTTTTTTTCTCACTGAAATATATACTCCAAATTTGTTGACTTTTTCTTGCTAACACCTTTGCTTTCAGTCCTATAAGCTGAAAATCACATTGCTGATACATGCTGCAGCTGGAAAAAATGCTGATGCTAGGTTACAATACAATTTTTTAAACTTTAAAATATACCTTTTGGAGTTTTATACATATGCAGTTAGGGATATTCAGATTTATTTCTTACAGATTTGTCTGAGAATTCAAGTGTGGTGATTCTGGTGAGACTGCTTTTCAGGAGAGCCAGACAGAGCAACTGAGCAACTGAGAAAGCAGGTATCCGTGACTGCAAGTTATACTGGCTGGGAATTCATCCTAGTGAAATGGAAATTTAAGGTTAGTTGTTTTTATGAGACCTGAGAAAAGGATGTATGTAAAAGAAACTTGTAAATGCATTTGGATAATATCACCAAAGAAGAAAAATCCAGCGATGTATGTTTAGTTAAGGAATTGTCATTTTGGATCCTATTTGCCCTTCCACCCAATCCAGAGTTGCTGGATTTATCTGACATGCAGATTTTCCAAAGTAGTGTCTGTATAATGTAGGCCTTGGAATTCTAAAAGTAACTGCTTATTGGTGGAAGCAGGAGGTGAGATACCCACAGCACCCAGTTGCAAGGCATTTTATCACAAAATTTGCTAATACTATTTGATATGTAGCTTTCCATTTGAAAAAAAAAAAGAAGAAACAATTATTGGGGAGAATGTATATAGAAGTACATGAAATATATTTATCATGATGGGCGCAAAAAGTAAAACAGAAGTGGAAAAAATGGGAAGAGTTTAAAGAGGAAACTTCACATGTTTATATTCCGGTTTAAATTTTCAGTCCTTATTTTTTTTCAGGGATGCTTCAATTCATTAGTTAGTTGCATACAGGTTGTGAAGTGCAAGTCACTTAAAGATCTGACTCCTTGCTCACATGTAACTAGGAATTCAGGAGGAATTTTGTAGAAAATCTGATTTGGGAAGAAAGTATCATGGATTAGTATATGTCATTATCTTTGGGTATACAAAATACTATTTCATGGGACATTTGGTCTTCTTATACATATAATGTTGTGGCACAGATTTTTGCACTATCAGCTTAGAAGTACTTCTATCTCAAATGCAAATAAACCTCATTTGCAGTTCAATATTGCAGGGATGAGAAGAGATATGAAGATGAAAGCAAAGATAAGAAAAGGAATAAAAATAATGAAGAGTTGCTGATCATTTCAGATCTGTCAAATGAAAGAAAATGAGAATATTAATTCTGATCAGGAAGATACTCTTGGACTGTGGTCCTCTTAATTAGTTCAGCTGGGTTCAGTGGGTGATAGAACCCATTGTGCAGCAAATCAGCTTCTCCAGTGGTACTTGGTTTCTAAACTGATAAATGCTTCAGCCAGTTCTATGCTGTGTGGGCTCTTGAAGAGGCTGGTTATGTTTAAGTTCCTACTGCAAAGATTTTCTTGTTTTGGCTAGTGTTTCACCGCTATTCATCACTCTCACAGCTCCCTACCCCCTCCAGATCCTAACTTAACTTCTAAAAGAAAGACAGCCTTTTGAATTAAAATCTAGCAAACTGTGCTGCCTTATGCTAGCATCTCATTGCTGCAGATTGAAAGCCTCTGCCTGAGATGCATCATTAGCTGTCCTCAGGAAGAGCCTCTTTTGCTGTTTTATTTCCAGGAGCTGTCACATGACAGTAAGTGGGCATGGTTGAAACCCCAGAGGTGGAAAGTCAGGCCAGGGCTCCAGGTCGCTCCTGCTTGGAGACCCCAGAACATCCACATGGTTGAGGGGTGATGGCAATGAGGTACTGCGACCTGACACAGATTCACCACTTCAGGGTACCTATCACAAAGTCCTGACTGTTGTCCTAGTGACACAGGGTTCTTGGCTCATGTGCCAACGTGGGTATATCTTCCCTAAATAAATTCTATAACCAGGTTGTTTGCTGCGTAGTTACCTGTGGATATGACACACTTTCTCTTCTTTAAAAGTATCATATGAATTGAAGGAAGGGTATATACCCACCTTCAGCTCAATAATTGTCAGTGGGCTCACTTGTAGTGCCTCCCCTTCCCCACTACCAACTGTTCAGCATCACATCATTCCTTCAATCATACTTCTGTTGTACTAGAGTCCCTCCCATCCCTCCTCTCTTTTCAACACTTCTCTCCTGATATGAATAATATTAACAGTTGAAAGTGAGTGTCATGAGAGAAATTAAGTTTGGGCAGGGGTTAGAATGGAGCAATATCAGTGACTGAGACATTCTGCCAGAGGTGAGGAGGATTGGAAAAAAGGTGGAAAAGTAGCCACCACACTCAGACTGTCTTCACCAGCACAATTAAGGAAAGAGATGTGGAAAGGTAAGGATGACAGAAGTAAAACTACACTGGCCTTTGAAATCAAGAATGAAAGGTTAAGTATGAAGTTTCATGCGGCAGAAGAAATAGCAGCCACAAGTTAACATGTGAGAATGATAGCCAAGGTTATAATCTCAGGAGTAATCTCAGAAGTTTTTAAAAAATTGAGGACATTTAGTACAGACCTTAGGAGATTGCAAAGCCCTTGCTGTGAAATCATTAGAACCTGAATGAGATTTAAAACCTGAGTGCTATTTATCTACATAGTGTCATATTGTTGTTGAGAAGTCAAGTCCAAGAATTCAGGTTTAGTTGTGTTAAATTTAGGACAAAGATTAAATATTTCACACCTAATGCAGGCTAGGAAATTGTAATGGCTGGAAGAAGACAGATGCAGAGATTGAGGCTGTACTTTCAATTAGGATTAACATAAGAAAGGCCATACTGGGTCAGATCCAGCCAAGTATATTGGTTGTACCAATGACCAAAAGAAGATGTCACTTGGGGAAAGAAAATTGCAGTAGTTCAAGCATATGGTGGTAATTTCCTGAAGAAAAGTATAAAAACAATAAAGAAAAAAAATCAATGAAACCTAGAGGGGGATCTCATGGATTGAGGGGGAAGCAAAGGGATACAACAGATGAGATACACTAATAACAGCTACTCTGCAATGGGATGAAATAAGACAAGATTAAAGTTTAAGGGAAATGTGATGTTGAATAGGTAAAAGTGCTGGTATATTCAGAAGAGAGTATGGGCATCCTGAGAAAAGATCACTGGATAGTAAGGACACATTGGTTGTTTTTCACAAATAATTATTCACTGAACTATAAGGTCACGGCATGACTAACATGGTTGTGGACCTATAGTCATGTCAGTCAAAAGAAACATGACAAGATATTAAAAACTGCTTTGAAATTTCTTGAATGCTTTATGCTCTGACACTTGTCAGGAAGGAAATAAGAAGCTATTTTCAGGAAGATGAAGGGGAGGTTGATCCAGCTCTTTTTATCTGGTTCACAAGCCAAAATAATCCTTCTCATTTGAAAGCATGATTTTATGTTAGAAGGAGTTGAAATTAGAGAAGGAAGAAAAGTAGTTGCTGCATGTGTGCAGCTATATGTGCAGAGGCTATATGTAGGATGAATACAGGTGAAATATTGGTGTTGCAGATTTATATTGTTGATATTTTTGGAAAGTGGAGAGTAATTGAGGAACAATACCAAGATACGTGAAGGAAGAAGGCGATAAGAATGAGGTGGAGAACTGATATTGATAGGGCAGTTGGAGGGGTTGGAAGCTGGAAAATCTTGGAAACACGTGGACAGAGTTGTAGAGGTAGTGTTACGGGAGTAGCAAGAATTCTCTCACATGTTGTGAACAATATTCTCTCCGACATAATGAGGTATGAACTGATGGAGAAAGGAATCTATTTGTGTACAGTATCATGAATATCCAGACTGCTGAAAATAAAAAGAGCATTGCAATGAGATCCACAGGTGTGCTCTTTTTTAGAAGAGAAACTCAAAATGATGATGTTGCTGAGTGAGTGAAAGCTGTGTAGTTTATCACCCCACCCCCCATGATCTTCTCTTCCTGGTAAATCACATGGCAAAACCCAGACTGGATGAAGAGATTACCAGCTATCATGATTGTTCCTGACAAACAGCAGCTTCTCACTGTGTGAGGCTGATTAATACATCCATTACTTGTAAAACTGAACGGTAGAGATTCACCCAGAGGTGAATTTGGCCCCTGAGGCCATGCCGTGCTCTGACTTACAACTCTGATGATCTGGGGTCAGCTGGGAGTAAGGAAACAATTTGGTCCATTGCTGTTTATGACATCTATTTTGAGACTTTCTCTGGCACAGCTGCGTGGCAGATACAATTAGAGTTCAACAAAAAAATGCATATTATTTACAGATGTATCAGTAACAAATACTCCTGACATTCAAAATCAGATTTTCTAGAACAAGTGAAGGTGGTAGTGACGCCAGTTAACCCCATGTGGCAGAATTCAAACAAGTAACTTGGATTTTATATTATTGCCTGCTTCCTTAGTTACTGAATCTCAGGTCAAGGTGCTGTTTTGGAGTGTCAGCAGTCTCAATACTCTTTTTGGGCAATGAAAAAAACAAAAGTGGAGAATCTACTCCAGATATATCAGTTGTCTTTCTTTTGTCTACTCTGTCCTGAGCTGGAAGAAAAAGTGAAAGTCCTGAAATTCGTTGCAAAGAAGATGCTCAATACAAATCCTTTCAGATTAATTGGGGAGAAAAATGGTTGAGTGTTTATACTGGGGGCTTAAATGTACACACCAATACTTGGTATATCTTGATTCTGTCTCTGGACTAATTATACCTGAGATATGTGTTTGACTTCTGTCAAATGCCTAAGCTCTTTCTGCATGAGTATTCTTGTATGCAGAATAGGTATAAAGCAGTGGGCTTACTTCCTTAGAAGAGTGCAATTACTCTACAATTTATTGAAAAACTCATGCAGAGAGTGAAAATTAGTATTTTAAAAGCCCACAATTTTTATTTCTTACTCATGCTTTGCTTGAAGATACTGGAAATAAGTAAGCTGTGGAGAATCAAGACTATCATCGTTGAATTCAGGGTGGGATTATTAGCCAAATAAAAGCAAGGTCTCTACTAAACAGAGCCTATAGATATCCTATTCTAAAACATCATCAATGTTTAGTGCTTTTTGTTTTGTTAACCAACATAGTTGCTCTTTCTGTTGCTTTCAGCAGAAGACACTGTTTACCGGCTAGATTGACTTGACTGGAAATTCATGCCTTTTAGCCCCTGGATGGGGGCTGACTGCCATTCCAAGCATTCCCAGTCTGTCCTCCCTGCCTGGGGGAACCAGCCCTGGGAGCATGGGATAAAAAAGCCTTTGCAAGGCTAGCCCTACCCTGGCCTGCCAGCAGAGATTGCTAGCCAGCCTGTCCCTAATACAAATGGTTCTGGTGTTTTCTGTGAAGCAGACACCTGCTCATGAGGAACTGGACTGAGACCATCAAATTGTTTTAGGTAGGTCAGCAAACAGCTGTCAGATTGTCTAATTTGGTTCTCCTCATTTGGAAAGGGGTGTTATTCAGAGATGGAGCTGTTTTCCTGCTGACATGCTCACATGTATTATGTTGTGCATAATGTGTGTGATTAACGTTTGTTTATTGGAGCAATTGTGCTCTGTGGCAGAACTATAGCTATAGCTGCTTTTTTAATGTGTTGGTGATGAGAAACAGAAAGCTCTTCTGCCTTTGGGAGAGGCAGTACAGTGTGCATTGAAAAACCTTTTGCAACTTGATCAACAGAGCTACTCTAAGCACATGGCAAAGTAAATGTTTTGATGGAAGCAACTGTTCTGGTTACCTATAGATGGGTGTGTTTTAGGTTAGCAGGCCAGTCTGCAGGTAGGAAACAGCTTGACTTTTATTGCCTTGTTTTTCAGCCTTCTTCCTCATAAGTAGTACGGACTAACTGGGCATGTGAAAAACTTTTTGAGCTAAACCTTCTCTAGCCACTTTCACAATTTGCTTTTGAATCTCACAAATCCCTGCAATCCTACACTATATTGTGTTTTCACTAATTTTGCGAGTAGTATATTTTGCTGTATGCTGATTTTGTATGGGAGTAATTATGAGTACTAATGTAATATCAGCATAGTTCTCCTGCCTTTATATAATGGAATCTTTGGTGGAAGAAAACTTTGATTATACTCATGCAACTCAGTGTAATTTTCAGTCAAATGTATCACATTTTCCTGTATTGCATTTGCTTAAAATCTGATACTTTTGTTAGCTTGATTTCTTTTCTCTTAATACCATACTGCTTTTACTTAAAATGAGTAGGGCAGACCACAGTGATGAGAATTTACAAAGCAATTAATAGTGCTAATTAAAAAAGGAAAAACAAGGGTGTGATATAAAATTCTATTGGATTTTTTTCCTATTTGAGACAATTTTGAATTTTTTTTCCTACATGAGAAATATTCAGATTCTGCTGTCAACTGACAAGGTCCACATTTACATGGGCATATGCGTTTTCCAATTTGTCCTTTTCCCAGTTTTATAGGAGTTAAAGAAAGGATAGAGAGATTACTGGAAGAAGTTGGAAAAAAGAAGACATTTATATCTTATCTACCCATATTAGGCACCCCACTACACAAACCCAGAAAACATATGAGATAAAACCCTGTATTCCTACCTGGAGATAATATATGAACTGTGTGTACAAGAAAACACTTGCCCCTTATTCATTTGTTGTTTCATTGTTTTCTTTTGCACTCCACTCAATTTAAACTGACCTACCCACTAATAGAATTTAACTTATTTCACTCAGCCTGTAAGGTACACCTGCAGCTCACCATTCTGTAATTCTCTGATTCTCCCTTACATTTCCTGAGCAAGGTTGAAGAGCTTTCCACCTTTTCTTTTCACTTCCCCCAGCTGTGTGTTCTCACACTCCTCTGAGGGATGTTGCCGCCTCCCTTCAGCCCTGCTCCATCCATTGTTTCTGCAGCCCGGCTCTCAGCTGGATCTGTCAAATGAGCTATTTAAAAACCTTCCAACACCTGTGAGGAGGAAGATTTGCTTCTGGTTTTTTATTGACTAGATCATTTACCAGGTCCAGTTTAGAAGTGTACTCAAACAGTTCAGTCTATGTGGTGAAGAAGGTGATACTGAGGAAGAACAGATATGGGGCAAAGGGATCTGGAGGACCTTGAGGTCTGCTGGTGAAGGAAGTACAACAGAAGGGGTCTCCAGCTCTTGAGATTTATTACCTCCCAGTGGTGCAAGCAAACTGAGAACACTGTTACATGAAGTATTTTTGGAGATCTGAGAAGTGTTACCACATAGGAAGGAGGTAGTGTGGTTGGGTGCAAAGGTAGATCTGGGAAGAAGGGGTTTGAATCCAAGAGAAAAAAGTAAAAAAAAAAAGAAAAGCTGTTAATATGGCCATGAGCAGATAGCAATGGGGCAGTGATTCAGGAACAGTGTTTAGAAACTTGATTCAAAGCAAAAATATGTGGCCAGAGCTCAGAGAGGACTGAGAGGAAGAAAAAAGGGCAATACAGCAGTATGCAGTTGGACTCTTTGCATGTCATGGTGGAATTGCAACCCCACATAGTGTTCCCATCTTAATTTTATTCTCCATATATGGATGCTTGTGTCCACTTTTTGCTCGAAATTACGTGTGCTTCCTACAAGAAAAGTCTATGTAGTTTCAATTTTAGACTCATACTTCAGGGCTGGTTTAGATAAATAATTTTATTTTTGGGGTTTGTTTCTGCAATAACATTTTCCCCAGCATTTGGCAAGTGCAGATGGCATTTTAGGAAGCTCTTTCAATAAAAGGATCTTGTAGCTTCACAGGTCCTTTGTTCAGGACACCAGACATATAATTGCATGAATTCTGTTGTGGATTATTAATGATAATCATTCACACAAACACATAATTTTATCCACGTGACTCAAAATGAGAGTAAATTAATTGCTATTTTTACCATGGCCAAAGTTCACTCTTTAGTACTGCATAATCTGTAAACAAAATAATTTTGCAGTCAAAATAATTACAGCATGTTTAAAGTTGGTTTTTAATGAAATATTGGTTATACAAGTAAAAAAATGAAGTAGATAAGAAGCTTAACGTTTCTAGTTCAAAATTAAAAAAATAACCCAGAAAATAACAGCTACTGTTGCACTACTATATACTTTATGTAGTTAGGAACGTGAAGTTTTACTCAATTTTACTTTCTAACTTGGGTAAAACTGCAGTGAATTAGTTGCTGCCTGATAATAAGAGAGTCCAAGAGGTTTGAAAACTGACCCATAGAGCCAAGTATTGGAATGTCAGTTCTTAGTTGCCATCAAGCTGAAACAGCTATCTGTGTGCCTTTATTGCCCCAGTGGTAGTTAGCAAATGTTCCCTGGAGGCATCAGTCTAGTGCTATTTAGAGAGCAGCACATCTTGTGGAATTACAGCAACTTTCACTCACTTCACTGGACCAAATATCTCCCTTGCTGCTCACTGTTGCTTCGTTTTTAACTTGTGGTGAGGAATAAGAAAGACAAAAACATAGCTGTTGCCTTTTTATTGCCTTCTTTTCCTCCCTCAGTAAACTAGATGTAGATAGATTCATGTATTCAGAATGTCAAGTAGTTTTTGTAAAGCTGTTGCAAAACACAATTAAGGCAGAAATAAGCAGACTATAGATGCTAAAATTACATTCTGAACATACAAATAATTTAACTTATGGTACATCCAAGTGCTTTAATTAAAAAAATCAATGAACACCTAAATCCACTTCTGAAAGCTCTTCAGCGATGCTGCTGTCTTGTGTTCTTGAATATGCTTGCCTAATACTAGTAGCACTGAAACTCTCTCGGAGTTTATTTGATTACATAGATTTTTTTTTCCTGTATTGAACTTCAGTCTGTAGAGGTTTATGCCTTGGATCTCACTTAATTCCTAAACCCTCTTAGGATATACAGATGTATGATCTGGTACCTCTACATACCGAGTGATTAGAGCTCATGGGTGTTCCCAGGGCACAGCTGCCAACACCCCCATGCTGAGCTCCACACTAAACCAGCCCTTTCTGGCTTTAACACACAACAAAAGAGAAGTCATGGTTCTTCCTCAGGCAAAGATGCCCAGTCTGCAGAGTGCTCAGGATGACCAGTGAGGACCTAGGTTCAAAGTCTTCCTTTTTTTTTTTTTTTTGCTGATCATTCAGTAGTCAGACCTATCGGACTGATCAGTCAGACTGATCAGTCCTATCAGATTCTTCTCTGCCTAATTCCGCTCAGCCACGCTTATCCTGAAAAGTACATAAAGGCTACTGATCTACAGGCTTTTGTCTGATTTTTAAAATCTCAATATATTTTGAACTCTTATTCTGTATAACAGAAAATCTTCATAGGAGGGATAGAAAGCATTCTTTCCCTTTGCTGGGCTGTGTCCCAGCAATTGTGACTCCTTGCAGATAGAGATAAAACACAGACCAGTACACAGAGGAGCATCATGGGTTAAGTTCAGACAGTGGTGGGTTCAGAGAATATGAGAAATGGGCTGCAGGTGCTCTGTTAAGTCCTGTAGCTTTTGCAGCTTGTCAGTGAGGGTGTGATACAGGTGTGCAGCAGTGTGTGTGCTGATGTCATCTAGTGGCAGTGAGTCTTTGCCTTAAGGTCTCACTAACTGGATTGGAAGGTTGAGGCGTTTCTCTACAGTCTTCATCACAATGAAGACTCCATGTGCTGTGGAGGCCTCTGGCTATGAATTGGATAAGGAATGTTAACCTGTCTGTGGAGAAGACACTTGATGGTTTGAGGCAGCCAAAATACGCGCATTAACATTTTTGTTTGGTTTGGGAGTTCTTGAATTGAATCTCCTACTCATCCCCACTCACAGCACTTGCTTTGCATCACAGCACTCTTACAGTGCTCAGTCTTGTTTCTTTTGCAAGAAACAAAATCAGAAGGTGTGTTCCAGGATGACATCTGGCATGCTCTTGTGCTGGAGCATTTGGTCTGTGGGATCACAATGAGGATTGAAGCACTCTGATGTAAATCCCCAAAATGCATGTTCTGTAGTGGCTGAGTTCGCAGCAGCAACTCTTCCACACTACGGATTGGATCCTGTTGGTCTGCAGTACTTGCTAATGTAGACACAGCCTAACTGGGCCTCAGTATTATGTAGAAGACTATAGATGCAGTACAGAGACTGTAATTTACTTCCAGGGTCAGTTGATTTGAATTTGGGTGTTACAGGATTTGGAATCAAAACACTTCATCCTTTTTAGCTGCAGACCTAAGTACATGTCCATTGGCATCTACTTGTGTAATTCTGCTGTTAGGTCTACCAAATAGAGACATTTGTGATAAGCATGTGAAAGAGAGAAAGGGATTTACAGTGTACATTAAAATCTTTCATCAGGAAGAGCATACTCATTAGTGCAATATTCACTTTAATCTCATCTTTTTCTTCTGCTACTGCACACTGCTCTTCTATCAACACTGATTAGCAGCTAGAAACCTGGCCTGTTTTTTTTTTTTTTACTTGAACATCCTGCATATGGGGGATGGATCTTAGCTGTTAGTAGATGGGCAGGGAGGCTCTTTCTGTATTATGTTAATGTTGTCACTCACAATGTTTTCATTATGAGCTTCATTGTTTAGCATTAATTTCCTGGCTCTTACAAATTATGTCAGGATGAATTGTAGCACAAAGGCTTGTAGACTTGATTTGATTTCCAGAGAGGGTGCAAAATTGTTCTCAGTTCCGTGGTTTTTTTTTTCCCCATGTAGGTTTTCAGATACTACTTCCCCGATCATTTCTATCTAAAACAAATTCTAAATAAAAAGGAAAAAAGGAGCATGTGAAAGAGAGAAAGGGATTTACAGTGTACATTAAAATCTTTCATCAGGAAGAGCATACTCATTAGTGCAATATTCACTTTAATCTCATCTTTTTCTTCTGCTACTGCACACTGCTCTTCTATCAACACTGATTAGCAGCTAGAAANGAAAAAAGGGAATAATTTTTTTTTGTTATCTGTTTGTCCTTAGTCTTCCAAGTGCTCTGCTCTTAGAGTTCTCGATAAAAATACATGGGAGACCTTGGAAAGCCAATTGCCAATGCTTTCTTAAAAGAACTGCTGATTTTCTGTGTGTGTGTGCATGTGTGTTTGTGAAGGAAATAAATTGTGGATTAATATTTTAGCAGAAAGTATTTTCTTAGTTCCTACAGGTGACTAAGTCACAAAGGTCACCAGCTTGCAAGCACACTACTATCCTTAGTGGCAAAAGAAATGATTTAGAATTGTAAATCTAGATATCCAAATATAAGTCTGCAGACAGTGAATTCAGGCTTGTGTCTTTTAGAACTGATGTTCAATGGGTGTTTGGGAAAACTATCTGTTAAACCATGAGTTAGTCACTGTTTCAGAGTGCTTACTCGGCCATGAATACGAACATAGTAACAGACAATAAAACAGGGTCTGAGAATGACTGCTGCATGTTTTTGCAAAATAATAGGGAATGTGGAGTCAAAAGCACCCAGTTTCCAAGCTGTCATGAAAGGGTATGACTCTTTTATGACTCCTTTTCACTATAATCCAAGATTTGTCCTCTATTTAAATTCTGCTCTACAGATTTAACAACTTAGAAGCAATTTGAAAAAAAACTACTAGCATTTGCAGATATTTCACTTGTTAGATTTTTGTCCTTTTGTCTTCTTCAGACCTTTTATTTTTAAGGGGATATTTCTGTTCTTATATTTAAACACTGTTAGAACAAAATACCTCTATAAAATGATGCGATTAATTCTTCTCATTGCTACAGAAATAAGTAAAGTAGTCAAATACCATCTTTCCCACATGGTTCATTATTTTGGGGCACAAAAATACATTAAACAAATTCTGTCTGTACTGGGATAAACTACAACACTTATCTAGTCAGAGATATCTAAAGTTGAATGTTTCTTTTAAATGAAAGCACTCCAGTGTATGCCAAGCCATATCTCCCAATGCACCACTCTGGCTTTAGCCCCCAGAGCCTTCTGTAAGTCACCAATCCGCAGCGTATTTCTTTGCATGCAAAATCTTTTCCTTACATGGCTTTCAAAAACTTAATGTGAGAATATATATAGAATCAACTGGCAGCTGACTGGCTACTGCATATGCCACATTTGTGATTGTAGTTGAATGCAGTGCTCCAGGAAAGAAAAACAACTCATAATTTTGGCTACTGCCAGGCATGGTTCAGCCATCACTCAGACTTTGCTGTGCAGCTGTGTCAGGCGCATCAGTCCTGGTTTGCAGCACCTCTGGTCTCTCGTCCCCTAGGCAGTGTGGAGCCGACACTACAGTTTGCAAATGGGTTGAGGTAGGTATGCAGAGAGGAGGAGAAAACCACCAAATTTCTGCTACAATTTACTGCCTGAAAGCCTGTATTTTTTTTAAAAAAATGTTTGTTTGTTTTTCCAAGAGAGGAGATGAACCCTTTGTATTAACAATTACATTTTAATCATTGCAATCTGTGTAGTAAATTTGATTTGCAGAGTGTTCTATATTTAAAAAATGAATCCTAGGTCCACTGGATTAAATTCTTCCCATAAATATGAGCTCTATACCGGTCACATGATTTTTACAACTATTAACAGCAAATTCACTGATGGAGAATCTCATCTGAGTAAGTATCAAAGTATTTGGCATGTTATACTAAAATTTAGAGCAATACATTTTCAGACAGATTATTATTTAATGATTAAAGATCAGAGGTGATGTGTTGCAGAAGAGAAAAATATTACAAATAGGTTTTATGCATTTAGGTAACTAAGGGCTCGAGCACAGCTGGGCTCTGTGCAAGAGCACAGCTGGGCTTTACTTGACCATTAAAGTCTTCAGCCTGTTGCTCGTAGAGTATTATATCATCACTGTTTGGTATCTCGGGTTATGTCTCCAGTGATGACGTAAATCTGGTTGAATTCAAATGTCAATGTAACAATTCTAAAAATCACGTACCTATATTAAGGCAATGTGTCACATTGATATTTTAAATTTGCAAGAGAACTCGGTGATCAGGCCCAGTCAACACGGGTTTACAAAAGGCAGGTCTTGCCAAACTAACCTGATCGCCTTCTATGACAAAGTGACAAGGCTACTGGATGAGGGAAAGGCTGTGGATGTGGTCTTCCTGGACATCAGCAAAGCCTTTGGCACAGTTTCTCACAGCATTCTGCTATGGAGACTGTCAGCCTCTGGCCTGGACAGGCACACACTCTCCTGGGTGGAAAACTGGTTGGGTGGCCGGGCCCAGAGAGTGGTGGTAAATGGAGTTAAATCCAGCTGGAGGCCCATCACAAGTGGGGTTCCCCAGGG
>WAAB01010918.1:282216-318937 GCA_013389865.1 Piaya cayana | reverse complement strand
CGCGAGTCCCGGCCGAGCCGCCCCCCCCCGCCCCGCCGCTCGCCGCCGCCCGACATGAGCCTCGGGGAGGGCCGGGCGAAGGCGCGGAGCCCCCGGAGCGGCGGGGCCGTCAGCTCCGGCCCATCTGCCGCGGCCGCGGCCGGCGCGGGGGATGAATGAAGGAGGGAAGGGCGGGCGGGGGGAGGGAGCGGCTCCGGCAAATCCGCGGCGGCAGCGGGGGCTCGGGCAGGGGGGCGGCTTTGTCTGCGGCCCAGGGGCTGCCCCGCCGGGATGGGAAGGACCTTGCGCATCATGGAATCGCCAGGTTGGAAAAGACCTCTGGGATCGTCGGGTCCAGCCGGCCCTTGGCTGCCGCTGAACCGCGTCCCGAGCACCGCGTCCACCCGGCTTTTGACTCACCCCCCGCCCTGGGCAGCCTCTGCCCGTGCCCGAGAGCCGCTGCTGCCAAGAAATTTTCCCTAGCGTCCAACTTAAACTTCCCCCTTGTCCTGTCCCCTGTCACTTGGGAGAAGAGGCCAGCTCCCTCCTCTCCACAACCTCCCCTCAGGTAGTTATACAGAATAATGAAGTCTCCCCTCAGCCTCCCCTTCTCCAGGCTAAACACCCCCAGCTCTCTCAGCTGTTCCTCATAAGGCCTGTTCTCCAGCCCCTTCACCAGCTTCGTTGCTCTTCTCTGGACTCGCTCCAGAGCGTCAACATCCTTCTTGTGGTGAGGGACCCAGAACTGAACACAGGTTTCGAGGATTGAGTCTAACTGCTAAACCCGGCAGCTCATTGCTAAGGGATATGGTTTAGTGGTGGACAGGTATGGCTGGGCTTGGTGATCTTAAAGATCTTTTCCTACCAAACGGTTTGGTAGAATCACCAGGTTGGAAGAGACCCACCCAATCATCAAGTCCAACCATTCCTATTGAACACTAAACCATGCCCCTCAGCACCTCATCCACCTGTGTCTTAAACACCTCCCTGGGTAGCCTCTGCCAGTGCCCAATGACCCTTTCCGTGAATTTTTTTTTCCTAATGTCCAGCCTAAACCTGCCTTGGGGGAGCTTGAGGCCATTATCTCTTGTCCTGTCCCCTGTCACTTGGGAGAAGAGGCCAGCACCCTCCTCTCCACAACCTCCTTTCGGGTAGTTGTAGAGAGCAATGAGGTCTCCCCTCAGCCTCTTCTTCTCCAGGCTAAACACCCCCAGTTCTCTTAGCTGTTCCTCAAAAGTAAATCAAAGTAAATGATACAGCAATGTTCTGAACTCTGAAAGAAAGCTGCAAAGAAACATGAGAAAGGATTTAGGCAGGACAGCAGCTAAAAGGTCAGAGTTTCCAAATCCAGCAGAATTTGTGGTCTCTGCTTGGATCCTAATTCTCCATTAGAATGGGGTTGACATGGTTTAAACCATGTAGCTGCCACATAGTACTGAAGTTATATCTACTGACCTGTTTAATTGCTTTGTTGTGCAGGGGAACACCTTAAGGAACTCTCTTAAGAGCTAATTTTAATCACTGACTTTAAGATACATTTATTTTGTGTTTAAATAGAAATGATAACATCCCAAAAAATGCAAACGCATGATAACGCCTGTTGTTTGCACAGTCAACCTAAACTGCCTGTTCAGAATCCTTTATAAATAGTGATTGAAACTGCTAACAGTGAATGGGTTCTGAGACATTTGAGACTAGATCTGCCTGAAAGGTCTGTGTACCTCAGTATCATTTTTCTCCAGTGGCAAAATCAAAACATCCAGGGAAAGATACAACACTTCTCCATGCTTGAGCCACCTGGGAGCTCGGGGATGTCCACACGTGCCCTCTCTGTGTTTAGTTGATCTCATTAGATTGTTCCCATGACTGTCCAGTCTCCAACTTACCCCATGTACACTACTAAAATCTATGCTACCCTGTTGCAGATGCTCTGAACGTTGCTTACATGAAAAATCTCTCCTTCTCATTTGTTTTATCTAATGTGCCAACTGTTAGTTTAACCCAACACGCTGCATTTCTTGCACTGAAAGAAGCAGCAGACAATCTGCTCCTTTCAATGCTGCTCACGTTTTTAACTCTGTCATTCCCCTGCCTAAGTGGCTGCTTTTTCAGACTCAAGAGTCCTAGTTGTTCCATAAATGAAGACCATCTTGTGCTTCTGATTATCTTTTCTGCCCTTCTCTGAACTTTCTAGTTCTTTTGCACCTTTTCTGAGTGGGAACCTCAACTGCAGCTGGTATTTGAGATGCAGTAGAATCACCAGCCTAATTACGACCCCTTTCTAAGTGTGATACTGCAGATCTGAAAATGCTGTGCTAGCCTAGTCAACAAATCTATTGGTCCATAAATTGTTACATATAAAGCATTTATTTAAAGACTGCATCTATCCACTGATCTCCTTTCCCAAATTCCTAGTGAAATCGTCAGAGGATATCACCAGATATGCTAGATCAACAGGACTACAGGAATGTATTGCCAGTTCTGTAACTATTTTCAGGCCCAGGCTTACATCCACTGAAATGAAGAGCAATGGAATTGGTCTCCTATTCTGTAACTGGAAGTGATTTAGAATTAAAAAGAACCAGTATTTATCTACAAATTGAAGCTATAATTACAACTTGAAAGTATTTTTTATGCATATTGAGCTGTACTGTTCCTGACAGCTGAGATACTGTTCTGTGTCTCTTTACGATTAATAGCATCTCTCTTTCATGCACAGCAATAAGTACATGTTCCAAATCATTAATTATTTCTGGTCCCTAGGCTTGTGCAATTTTGTCTAGCATAGACACTTATTAGACAATACAATAGTCTGCAAACAAAATTCAAAACTTTGCTTACCACTGCTCTGGAGCAACACTGAAAATACTAATGCTTGTACTTCAAAACACTAAAATGCAGTAGATGATAGCATTAGCTTAATTCATTAAAGGTAGCCATAGTTTTCAATATAGGAACCTAACAGCTGGCACTGACAAATGCAGAAATTGCTAAGTATAGGAATTTTGTCATTTCCTCATGGACATCAAACTCCTGTTGAAGGGACAGATGCTTCTTAAACTGATGTCTGATTCTTTACTAGTCTAATGTACATGTGGAGGTGATCAACATCTGCCCACTGATGCATTCCACAGCCCTTCAAAATAGGAGACGCTTAGGCAAGAAGAGATACTTTGACAAGCTGGAAGTGACTGATTTGCACAGTAAGCAATTCTTCTTCAGGGAGAAACTTTGTATTTAAAAATCTGGCAGAGCAGCCTCCAGAAGTGTACAGCTATTAAGTTTAACTCACTTCTTGTCCATTTTTTAATAGTGATTTATTTACTTAGGACTGATGCTATGATGTAATATTAGATTTTGAGATATTCTGTCTAAAGATTACTGGCACTGAGCACTAGGAATGTTCCAAACTCTATTAAACAAGAGTGGGCTAGGAATCACGTATACTGAAGTCATATGTAGAAACAGTTGCTCTTTCAGCCTGACACAGGACACTGTTCAGTGAGACCTGAGGCAGCGCTGCCCTTTTGGGGACTTCGGATATCAGAATGATTGCTTGTGCATCTGGGAAAGCTGTCAGGAAGGCTATTGCCCAAAAAGCTGTGCAACGTTAGCTGCTGGGCACCTGAGCACCCTGTGCTGGCAGAGAAAATCACAGATCAGTCACTCAAGGAGAGGTTCCAGAACAAACTGGTCCCCAGTAACCATGTTCATATTTTCCAGTGCAGACTGTGAAGCAGGACTACAGGAAGACGATCTGACTGCTGCCTTATGCTGACATCTGTTACTGCCAGCTCCTGCTGCTGCTGGTTGCATTCAGCCTAAAAAGGATACTAGAAGAGTCTTTTCTTGATCTCAATGAAAATTCGGGATTTAGATCCTTCATGGGAATTCTGAGCATCTTTTCAATTGGCTGAAGAAAGGACCAAGTGCTCCCATTTGCCCATTGCAGAAAGCAAAAAGAAATCCTGATGTTCCTGTCACTGGGAGAATGGCAGAATTTGCCCATTATTTTCAAGCACTTATAGCAGTATTATAGTAGAAAAGGAGAAGAATGATTGAGAGTGCTTACAACTCTTGATCTGTGTTTCTGGACCAATCTCTCCCAGGGCTCTGCAGGAAGACAGGTTCTTCCTTTGTGTTTGATCTCTCTTCCCCAACCAGGAAGAGTGGAAGATCATAAAAATACAGGAAGCCTTACAGGAACCGCACCATATGTACTTGTTTCTCTCGAAAGGTCTTAAGAGGCTCTCAGCTTGCCTAGTAGAGGACTAAGAATTTGCTGAATGAAAACCAATATTGTGTTTATTAGAGCATTACCAGAAATTGAGCTGGGAAGCATTTGAGAGGTAGCATCAAATTAGCATCAAACCTGCTCAAGTACTGGGCAGTACAAGTATGCCTATTCTGGCAGCATGTGGAAGCAGGTAGGTTTATCCCTCTGCCATTTTTTAAGGTGCTACATAGGTTACATCAAACTAAATATCCTGAAAAAAAAGCTGCCATCTCCTTCCTGCTAAGCATTTGCTGAAGATCAATCTAGATTTTCTATTTTTGCTTATTTAAGTTACACATTCTAGACTCTGTTTAGCTAATCAGGAGGTAATAAAACTAAGAGATCTGTATTTTTCAAGCTTTTATGCATTTTTTAAAAATCTGTGGGGAATATCTACATAAGAGAGAGTTTGCAAATTCTGAGCTATGCTTATCTAAGTAGGAAAAAAATATGCTCTGGTCATTAGTAGCTGATGAATGCTGCCTTATATTTGAAACCTTGTCCCTAGTGGAACCCATTACAATAATGTTTATACAGGTTTATGCTATAAACGCATGATATTTTCCCTACAGCAGAATATGTTGGAAGTTACTCCTGATTCAAAAATGTAACATGTGAATTGGCCATATCCCAGAATATGGGTTGCTATAGACATTATGATGCCCTTTTATTAACAAATAAAGCAATGTAAAATATAATATGTTCATATAAAATGTGCTCCATACAGGTGGCAGAACTGATAGGAAGTGCATCGAGATCTCCTGTGATGTGCGTAAACAGGAAACCAGCCAAATCCTACAGAATTGAAGGAAACTTTCAGAAACCTGTGAAGTACCTCCCCAAGCTCTTCTAGCCTGATTATAGTTAGCATTAAATCTAAACAGGAGATGAGGTGAGCCCCCCAAATAAGGCTAGCTGCAGATCTAAACTCAGCTCCTTTCAAAAATACACTCCAGTACCTCCAGACCTTGAGTTGCCAAGTGCACGCAGAGCCTGGGGAGAGGTGCTGACTTGCAGTAGAGAGTGGGAAGATGACAGTGATGGATCAGCACACACTTAACATTCATTAGGGGGAAGAGGTGATGTCACAGGAATATTTTGGCTGCACGAGTGTCCTGCTTTCAACTCAAGCAGTATTTCTCCTGTAATAGCCCAGGCTGGATGGCACAGGTATCTACAGCCATGGGTTTGTTCATATTAAAAACTGTTGCACCAGCACACCAATATACTGTAAAATAAACTGCCTCAAGAGAACAGGGCAGAGCCCTTGTCTCCTCCTCCCCTTGCCACCACCCATCCCCTGACAGAAGAGATTATTTACATGGACTTTTATACCGTGGACCAAGGACAAAATTTTGAGAGGACACTTCCAATGACAGATCAACTCTTCCACCCCTCGTCATGCTATAAACTCTAGACACAAGAAAATGCTCTCCCATCACAGAGCACAGGATAAGACTATCTCCAAGCTTGCTTTAAGGCTTAAAACATTTTAAAGATTCCAGCAGTTATGTGGGAACTTCATACCCCAAATTGAAGTGAACAGGCTGACAACACACAGTGTTGTCACATGATAAATGAAACCTTATTATTTCTGTGTTCCACTGAACTGGAACACAGAAGAATTCTGGCTTAGACAGATGTCTTGTATAAGCTCTGTTAGTTAGTATATTCACAACTTTATTTTTCTCTGTAAAAAGGGAATTATGTTATTTCTTGTTTCATCCTTGGGGCTGAAGAGATGAAAACCATTTCTCACTTGAGACCCTGTTCTCAGTTGGGGTCTTAAGGTCTTGCTGTAATGTAATTTAGAAAAATTATAAATGGTTGAGCATTACAGAATGAAATAGAAATGCAAAACTTGATTATTTAACTTCACTCTCATGAGTGAAACTGATTTACAGGGAAAGGTGCTAATCTGACTTGCATGACTTCATATACATTTTCTCACTGCCATCAGCACTGCCCTGTTTGCAGACTTCATTAGTGAAACACATCAGTGATGTACCATTCTTTTAAAAATAATACAGTCATAAATTCTCCATTTCTCCTTCCTTAAACCCACTACTCCATCTAACCCCCATCTCACAGCCTGGGTCTCTGCACTAGTCATCCCTATAATACATTTTGACATCCTGTTTATGTAAGACCCAAATTCTCATTTGTTGCTTTGATGTAAATCCATGGGTTTCCTTCTGCCAAATAGGAAAGAGAGACTGTGTAAAGATATGGTTGTTCAGCCTTGGAGAAGACTTTAGGGCAATGTCACTGTTACTCATAAGAATTATTCTTTGGAATTATCTGAGGAATAAAATATGTTTCAACAAGAATAAGCCTTCCTGTGCCTAGGCATTAGTAGGATAGAAGACTAAATTCAGTATCAAATTATAAAGAGACTACAGATATTGCCCATTTGGAAATCTTTGGTTTTTAAAAAAAGGGCTATATAAACTCTGCACACCAAGAACAGATAACTGTATGAATATAGAATTATAGAATCATAAAATTATTGAGGTTGGAAAAGACCTCTAAGATCATCCAGTCCAAGCATCAGCCCAACACCACCATGCGTATTAAACTATGTCCTGAAGTGCCACATCTACAGGATTTTTGAATGTCTCCAGGGACGGTGACTCCACCACTTCCCTGGGCAGCCTGTTCCAATGTTTCACCACTCTTTCTGTAACAAATATTTTTCTAATATCCAATTTAAACCTCCCCTGGTGCAATTTGAGGCCATTTCCTCTTACCCTTATCCATATCATGTGCATTGTTATGCTGTATTGTTATTTGGATTCATATCTGAAAACCAGGGTGCTGTTTAGGCTGAGCAGGTGGTCTAAGGTTTCCCCACATACAAGTCCTTTTGGGATCCCCTGTATTTCCCCCTGCAGTGAGGGAGTGGTTGTGCAGTGTCCATGTGTGCCCAGCACCTGCTACCTGAACCAAAGACTGCACTCCAGGAGACAAAGAGAAAGCCGGGCCATACACACTAAGCTCCAGACAAAATCAGCTCAAAGCTTTCTTTTCCTAACCCTAAATTGCCACTGAAGGAGTATGTGTATCTGCTTACACAAAAGAGTTTGTTCTCATACAAAATCTAAACACAACAGAGAACCACGCCAAGATTATACATTTAATTCCCCAGCATACAAATGAGGATCTAATTTACTCTGGGCTGTTCCTGCATTTTGTTCTAACAAACATCCATATGTCAAATAGACCTTCCACATACTTCCCTGCTGTAGGTTTTTTTCCTTTCAACTTGGTAGGGAACATTTGTGATCCTCATTATACCAAATAAATCTAAAGAATATATTTTGCTGAAGGCCTTCTATTTTTTAATTTAAGAGAAACAAATCAATTCATGGCTCTGGCAGTCTCTCTATTATGACAAATATACATCTGTGCAAAAACACCCCAATCCCTAATTAATTACAGGATGTCATTAACATTTTGAAGTTTAACATTTGTTAATTTATTTAATTTTATAAGCATGATCATATGAAGTTACTTTTTAAGGACCACTTTTCCATCTTTTGCTTACAGTTTTAAATTCTGGCTAGTTTAGCATAGATAGGAGACATTTGCTTGTATCAAAATTATTTTATATTCATATAGTTCCAAATCCTTTATGCAATGACTTCAATAACTGAGACTTGACACTTGACTCCTGACTCGTGCAGCACTGATGGGCAGCGTTAATGGGAGTTTTTTCTGACTGAGAGAAACAGGCTGAGAGTCATATTCTTTAAAATGAATACTTGTTATGAATTTATAATGCCAAAATCATCCCAGGTCATATTTTTTATATGCTACAACACATCAATTTGAGCCTAATTTTAAGTCAGCTTAGTAAATACTGCACAAAAATATGCCCTATTTGAGAAAAATAACTCACTGTTGAAGATTTACTTATTGATCAGGGAAAGAGTTGCATGTAAAATTACTATCAACTTTAATCGGTTAAGGGTGATTATTTTATGTGGCAAATTAGTGGAAATGATAAAAAATAACAGGTATAAAGTTCTGTAAGGAATCTATTTTTATTTGTTTGATAGACAGTGATCAATCTTGATTTAAACATTGAGATAAAGTATACTCAAAGGAAGCCTACAGTAAGGCTGGGGAGGGGCTTTTTATCAGGGAGTGCAGGGTCAGGATGAGAGGTACTAATTTTAAACTGAAAGAGGGGAGATTTAGATTAGATATTAGAAAAAATATTTTTGACTCTGAGGGTGGTGCAACACTGGCATAGGTTGTCCAGGTAAGTCATGAATTCCCCATCACTGGAGGAGCTCAAGGCCAGGTTGGACGATGCTTTGAGCCCCCCTGATCCAGTGGGACGTGTCCCTGCCCATGGCTGGGGGTGGAACTGGATGATTTTAAGGTCCCTTCCAACCCAAACCATTCTATGATTCTGTGAATCTATGATTCTATGAAATATGCACCGCTTTTCCTTCAACTGCAAGAATTGTTCTAGTGGCTATTCAGTCTTGGTTACAAGTTTCATGCTTATAGTGGACTTAAGGAGTCCACAAGGTTCGTTTGTAATCTGTAACCTATTCTCTCTTACTTTTCTATGATCCTGTTAAAAATATGATTTATAAGGCAAACAGTTAAACACTTGCTTTTCAATATACTCATTATTCACATTATTCTCACCCAGGTCAGTCATGAAAAGGTATCTTTAACAAGACAGGCATTGCACCAGGGAGTCAAAGGAAGGGAGTGCTTTTCATTCACAGATAATACAATGGCGGTGCCTTTTGTGGCCTGTAACTACATCTGCACTGCTCACTGAACCATCCAAATTTACACTCGGCTAAAGAAAAAACACATTTGGCCAAAAATCAGATACATTTTTATTTGGTATACTAATGCGCATATTCAAATACTAATCCTTGGTTGAAATATGCGTCTGAAGCTATCGTGTCAAGTCTGTTGGCCAACTTGGTAGCCATATATGATTTTTATTTATATTTTTCTGTGATTTTGTTACATGCGTAAAGCCAAAAACCAGGAGCCCCAGCTTTAGAGAGACATACATGATGTTATGTTAGCTGGAAAATCTGAGTACTTGTGGTGACAGTGACTCCTAATTGCCAAACTCAGTTCTTCTTTGCCTCAGCCAGCCTCACCTCCAAACACTAAGGAGATGGAAAGGAATACATCAATGTTTTCGTGGATTTTACAAGTTCAGCCGTATCCAGCAGTGTTGTAGAGAGGTAGCAAAAAAATTGTAGAAACCAACACCCCGACACCCCCACACCCTCCAGCAAATCAAAACTCTGAGAAAGAGATGAGAGGCAGGTCTTAGTGGTTAATAGCACTGAACACCTTTCTCCTGGCTTTATCCACTGGCAAGATGGTGTGGCAATGCAGGTAGATGACGAAGTGAAGAAGAAAGATGCCTCATGCTTTTACATACCAAACCAAACCAAATGAAAACAATCTCTGCCTGCTGATCCAGGACTACAACTATTTTGCAGGAGAACTCATTCCAACTACAGTCTATAACTCACAATAGCATCATAGACCAGAGGCATTTTTGTTATCAGAAATTTCCAGAAAGGGTTAAAATGGGGTTTCAACCCCAAAACCTGACAGGTTTGACCTTAACTCCCCTCAGGCCAAGTTACTAAACCCCCAAGAAGAAAAAGATACTTGTGCAGAGCATGACCTTACTTAGCTGGAGTAGCATTAGTGGTTTTTCACAGCCTTCATTACTGTAATATCATACATAGGGTTTTTCATTTGTTTGCCATGCGACTTATTCCCCTAGGATTAGTCCTTTTCTAGTCAAGCAGTTTACAGCTAATCACAGTTGTTATTTTAATCTGTGCTCACCATTAAGAATTCTCGCAGAGCTATTTTGCTTGTTAGCAATTACGGTCTCCCAATGGAAGTTTATGATTACAGCAAAAGCAACCTGTTTAATACTTGGCACCTCTTTAGTATACAAGCATTAAACCCAGGAGCACAGAAGCATGCTAATGCTGGTGGTGAAAGTATAGCAAATCTATTTAACAAACTCTGGTTTTAAAATACAGTGTTGGAGAAATGCCACACAGCCCTCATGCACGTTTGCGGTTCTCCCCCTCTGTGTTTTTCATTACTGCAATAAAGCAACAAGGTGCTGTTGATCCTTTGTTTAGGGATATGATTTAGTAGCGGACAGGTACAGTTGTCCTTGATGATCTCAAAAGTCTTTTCCAGCCTAGTGATTCTATGATTCTATGCCTCTTCCTTCCTTTTACGATTGTCATGTCTGAAAAGCAGGATACCCTAATGCTTTCACCAAAAAAGACTTATGTTTTGGTCCTGATTCCAGCAGCACTAATAATAAAATTCCCTTGAAAGATCTTAAGAACTGGGTCTGATTCTTCCATATTTAGGCAAGCATGCTGTCCTGAAACACAAATTCTTTCTTCTGTTAAGGGAACTGGTAATTAACTGTCAATGATCTATGTGTCAAGACGTAACAATTATGATCTACTGTCAAGGTCAATTAGTAAAGTCCACAGGAGTAAATTTCTGCTTCTCATGTTGATTGTCCATGTGATTCTGCCATAAAAATTATACATAGTAATACGCATTAGCTGAATTAGACAGAGCATTAAATGACTGTGTGAGAAACAACGCTGCAGGGATATCCCCTACCCCTGACCCAGTTCTGTCCTATTTAAAGTTATTTCCAGACAGGGTAGAATGGAGAAATCTAAAATAATCCAGTGTTCTGGTTCAAGCTGATGCAGTGAGACGCACAACAGCAATCATCTCCAGTGATAAATGTTGGTGATTTACATCAATGGGGGTCAAATTTGTCTCACGTTGGATAAATTTATTTTGTTCTAGCTTGAGAAACTGGGGGACCGCTGACCATTCAAATGAACTATTGTCTTCATCATTCTTCATGTGAAAATAATTATTGTAAAATGTTCAATGTAAGAAAAGCTGTGTTAAAAAAGTCTGTGTCTCCACATACTAGTGAGGTGCCCTCCCTTGTTGTTGTGAAGGTTTTAAAGAACAGCATATCTGAAGCTGGGCTAGAGGTCTCCTTTGGTAGAAAGCCATAAAACATGACCTAACCACAGCCAGTTCTCCCGGGACAGCAGTTACAGCAATAAATGTTCCACAGCAGATGCTAATGCCATGTACAAACAGTCATCCTCTAAAATGAAAAGAAATTTTTGCCCCCACACGTCTTTTTGGGTCCCATTGTAAGGGTGGAAATGTAAAGGAAATGTAAAATTGATATGCGCACCATGACATCGGCTTTAGTCTTCTCTGTTTTAGCCCAGCTGCTATAAATCTGTCCCGGCTGTGAGTAATGCTGAAGGAGCTAAACGGTCAGAATTTGTGTCTGTCTTTTTTATTAGCTCGCCTAGAGTAAAGCAGGGGTTATCGGTCAATGTCAGGTTCAGCGCCCAGTGACCCACTGGGTTAAAATCATGGTAGTCACAAATCAAGAGCATAATGAAGTCTGAGAAGAGGGCTATGCTGATTTATTAGGACATCTGTCTGGCTGTAGACAGCCAGTACTGCCCCTGCGTAGTGCAAACCATTACCATAATCCTCACCATGAAACATCTTAGAGATTTAGAAGAGAGAAATAAAGCGTTCAAAGAAGGTCAGCAAACCCAGAAGGGTTTATCTTGTAGTGCTCATTTTAAGTCTTAACTTTTTTATGTCAATACCCCATAAAATTAATATTAAAAGTATATTACTGTCTTCAGTTTTCCAAACCCACTGAATTTTCAGAACACATCTGAATGTCTGTTGATAGTAATATAAAGTCACTACCTCTGCTACTTTTCAAAGACTTTTTCATCTTTGCATTTTTTATTACTCATTTATGTTTTGCCATAGTGGCGTCACCCACATAGAATGTTATCACCTTCACTCTTACCAAAGTAATCTCCGAATTCTGTAATCTCAGGTGAAAACTTCATTTTTTTCGTGCTGATTATTTTGGCTACTTTTAAAAGAAAGGAGACATAGACACAAAGTTTCTGAGTTTTGCCTGCAAATCAGACTATGTCCATATCATAAATGCTGTATCATGAAAATGCTGTAAGACTTCTTTTTATCCTATAGGCTAAGAAATTTGAGAGATGCATACCAAGTAGTGCTGTCATGTGCAAAGCTACTTTTTTTGTACATGAAAGGCATTCAACTGAAAAATCAGACAGATCGTTATTTCTTCCTTGATCAGAACTAAGGGGAAATAGGTTTTAGTCTATGAAGATTAAATTATTCCCTGAAGATCACTTTATATTTGACTATATTAATAAAGATTGTCACTGCTCATATGCCTTCAGAAAAAAAAAGTTAAATATTGCATTTACCAAAAATATATGGCTGTGAATGTTGAATGAGTTTCATCGTGGATATTAGTCCATTTCCTCTCTATTCTGTTGTCCCAGTTAGGAATTTAGCTGGAAACTATAACAGTGATAGTGAGCATTTAAAAAATTGATACTGAATACTTTGAAAATACAAAGTACAAGCAAATACTGCAAAGTACTGTGGTGTAGACTTTTTAAACCAGCTGTGACAATAACAATTTTACACAAATGAAAAGTCTGGAAGAATAAATGCATTTTAAAATGATCAAGAGATAATTAATTCATTAAGGGTGAGAGATTCCTGAGGCTTCTGAAAATCAGGCAATTTCTCAGTTATCTTTACCATTTCATACTAGAACAGCCCTGAAACAACAGCTAAAGAACAGTATAACTGAAACACAATAAAGAATCTATAGAGTTAGATGTTTTGCCATCACATCACTGTTATGAATGACACTTGGTAGATTTTGGAAAGACAGAGCCTCTCGTCTGAGCTAACAAAGTCATCAACAGTAACGCAGCAGCAAAACCATTGAAATACATTATGTACTAAAATTGTTGTTGTAAGGAGGACACTGTCTGGAATGAAGTGAGCATCTTTTGGAGAGAGATGACAGCCACCACCTGTGAGTGGACAATAATAACTAGACCAGAGGAAAGAACAGAGGTTTGTAAGGTACTATGAGCCATCTTACCAGAGGGAAACAGTGTTTGAGGAGATCCTCGGGCCGTTACCACACTTGCTGTATTGCAGACTAGAGATGCCCACTAGCTGCACACTAGCCTGTGGAAATCACTGCTTCGCTTAGACCAGAGTCAAGTCTGAGCAGCTTGCCCTGAGCAGTAGGAACAGAGCAGAATTAGGAATTCTGCACCCTCAAGAGTACTGCAAACTTTTAAAACCATGTTTATTTGAGTTTCAAAACTCTCACTTTCTCATACTGCTGAGCTTGGGTATTAGCTACAGTTTGTATGCCATTCCGTGAAAACACTTATACTAAAAAATGTAAGACCAATTCCTAAATTACTCCATTTAAAAGAGTCTGAAGTAGAGTTAGAACCCACTGCTTAGAAAATTGGACATGAGACTATCTGTGCATGTGTGTAATTGTTTAGATTAGCAAAGGCAAGATTCAGCTCGTGTGTGACGCCTTACTTCTTTCACTTAGGTAAGATTTGCTAGTCTGCAAAGAATTAGAAAGCAGGGAAAAAGAATACTGTATCATTTATTTGAACTCAAGAATGAAAACTATGGAGTGAAGTATTTTTTTCCAAAATAGTAACATAAATAAATAAATGTGTGCATAGTACTTGCCTCCACAAATTCCAGCGTTGTTCTTCCAGCTGAGTCACCAAATGCTCGATGTATTTGTTTGAGTCCATATATTCCTAAATGAAAAATGATTAAAAGGTCAGTATTCAATTTTCAAAGCATTTGTAAAATTTTGACTAAAAGACAGTCAGAGTCAGTGTTTGTGGAGTCCACCTTTACCTCATGTACACAGAAATGACAACGAGGTAAAAATCTAGATTAAAGCTAAATTTGGATTCATACCAAGTGATCAGGGCAGTAGCCCAATATGCTTTTCAGATATTATTTGAGAGGAAGACAAATGACGGTGAGGATATGCAAGCAGCACAAATAAATCAGAGTACGTATAAATACATATTTATATTCTAAGCCTAGAATTATCTTCTCTGGATCCAGACTGAAAAATAACTTCTCAACAGAGCTGTCACTGTTCTGGTGCACATTTTGTTTACTTTCTGTATAAATCAAAGTGAACTGAATATTTGACTCAAATATTTATTTCATGAATGGTATGAAAAATATTATAGCATGTACCCTATTTGAAAATGAAACCATAACTCAGCTCCTATATAATTTTCAGTTCAACTTTTGCAGATGCTATAACTTGCAATATCAGCTGTATGAAAGCCACTATATTTGTGTCTAGACAGAATTTCTGGTGAAGAATCATGATCAGATGAACAATGTGGATTTTTTTCTTATTGAAGCCTATTCTTTAAACTCAATGCAAAAAGATGGTATTTATTCTCAGCAGAGAAACACCTTAGTAATAGAAATATATAACTTCATTTCAAGGAAGATGGTAACTTTACTGTTATTTATATAAAATATTTCAGAATGAACCCACAGAATAACATGTGATGTGATATGATGTATTTGTATGACATCAATACCAACACAGCCACATTCCTATTATTCTGAAAGCCTATCAGTAATAAAATAATTCTCTTGAAATATCTCACCAAAGCAAAAGCTATTTTTCAAACCTCATATTTCAGGAAATAACAACTAATATAGGGAAAAGAATCCGTCTTCACTTTGTGGAGACAAAAGCTCTGCTTTTATAGCACCACTGTTTTAGCTTTGGATTCATCAAAAAACCACTTTGTGAGGTTCTTGTTTGTATTAGGACTTGTTTCTTTCCTATTATATTTATTTTGTGTACAAATATGGATTTTTGTTCCAAAGTAGCTGGTCCTTCTGAGCCATTTATCTTCACAACCAGGAATATGAGATAGGGACTACATCATCGTGTCTTCTCAAGGTGAAGATAAATGTCAGTTTATTTTAATGGTTATATTTTATATATAAAAGTACATTTTTATTTTCCAGGACTGTAATTGCTCTCAGTAATTCTGCATTTCTCTCGTCAGTAATTACTTTCATGTTCTGATTGAGAGAGAGAAAGAGAGAGACTAGTTCCTTAGAGGCTATCGTGATGCAAAGAAATGGTCCTTGGCACAGATGAGAAGGAAGAGTAAGACACTTCTCCTGAGGAGCCTGTGCAAATGCATCTCAGCTATATCTTGTTCAAACTGCATTGCTTGAAAACCTGTGGGTATTGTGAAACTTTCCCTTAAATTTCCCAAGCTTAAATTTTCATCTAATTGCTGTAGGTAGATGTATCTTGTAGGTGTTACTTTCTGAAAACAATAAATAATGTAAATCCTGAGAATCTCCATGAACTTCAGAGGCCTTAATATCACTTTCATACCAGAGCTGTTTGGATTGGATGCTGGCTTCAGCATCAGCTCTTACTCAACTGAGTTGAATTTTATTTGGAGTACACTATGACAATTAATCAGCAAACCGCTTCTAAGCCAATACAAGTAAAGCCGCCCTGTAATACAAACACATTACAATTTAGAAAAATTATGCTGTAAAACCACATAATGATGATTAGTTGCAGTACCAAGTGCTTTTAAACAAGCTGCCTTTTTCACTTAATACATTTTTCTACCTTGAACTTGGTATAAATTAGTATTAATACCTTTATATGGTTTTAATGTAATATTAAACAATACTTGTGATTTATTCATCATGCACTTTGGCCTACAGGCAAGGATAGGATCAGCAGTTTTATTCTGCATAATTTTACCATGATAATATAAAAAAACCTCATTCTGAAGCAACTTTATTAACAATATTGTCTAGAAATAAAGAGTGTAATGAAATGGAAGGCAATGTGTTTATCATATGTTACTGCTACCTTAATGCTAAGATTTTCCTGTGAAAAATCATAACTATTATTCTATTTCTCTTTGAAGACCTGTAACTCGGGGTTGTGTAATCAGTCAGCGTGCAAAAGGTATGCAAAAAAAAATCAACTGTGATTTGATAGTAGCGTCATGATTGGAAGTATGTCCCTTGTTCTGTGCTGCTGTAGCACATCCACATGCCAGCTGTGTCCAAAATAAGCCATCTGCTTCGGGCAAGGTCTCTGTTCCCAAGCCCAGGTTTCTTCTCTTTTCTGTTATCAGCTATCCAGATAAGCCAAATTCTGCAAACCCTGGATCAGAACCCACTATTATCATTTTGTCAACATGAAGCAAATAGCAAACAGTCATTTGAGATTTAGAGTAACTAAATGAGCAGGAATGACTTGGCACATTCAGTGAAAGCACAACATCTAAGAAAAGCCCTGTAGTAATCACACTTGTTCACAAATACTATATATACAATTCAGGTGAGTACTGACATTTGTCAGTACCCAACTGATCATGTTGAGAGCAGTAACACAAAAAGGTTGTAGCTTCCTTGGAGCTCTGTTATACGAAAGCTTGCACCAGGCAGGTTTTGAGTAGCATGGCTGACTGCTGAGTCTGAAAAATTACATGGAGAGTTGTTTTCCAGTTTGGGAGTTTGTATTATTGGAAGGAGAATCCAAGTGACCCACACGTATGTGGGAAAAATACCTTTTCTTTATGAAAAAAAAGAGATGAGATCCAATAACTGAGTAAGGAAAAGAATCATGCAAGTAGACACGACCAATACTTATACTAGATACTAATAAGATCAATCAAATTGGAGAGAAATCTGTGGAAGCACAGTGGCCCCAGAGTTTTAAAAGTGGCTTAAAATTCTGCCTGTTCCTAGTAAAGGCTAAACACTGAGCAACTGCAAAGTAGAAGGGATAAGGTTGTGTAAGGCCAAGTCAATATTTCCAAAATTATGCAGCACTTTTAATGAAGTTGGCTCCGAATCAGTGCATTTTCATAAATCTGATGATACTATACAGCGACTGTGGGATCGCCGTCCATGCTGTTATTCACAATGGAACTAGAGCTCAGCAACCTGACCTGTGCTGGCTCTGCTTTGAGTCTTGCTCCAGCAATTCCTCCTACCCTGCAGGATTACTGAGGAGTCCATGGTTGCAGATCTTTTTAATCCTTTTCAGAATAACAGGTGAAAACCCTCCCCTTTCTTCTTGATTAGCAAGCTTCCAGCCAGGAGGATTTCGCTGCTTCCTCTATTATCCTGTGATCCTATATAAGTTTACTGTTTTAAGAAGAAAAACTTCTGTAATATGTTTAAACAAAGTAGAAAATCTTTCTAACAGCTGCGTAGATCCTGGCATGCAGGAGTAGTTGGTATGCAAATGTCATGAACAAGCTCATCTCATTTAGAGAGCATTAGAGAACTGCTTTATCCAAATTGATGCTGTTTTGAGCTAAAGCACAAGCCTACAATTATGCCTATGTTTTATTGACAGAACTAAATATCCAGCTTTGTAATGCTTAAATTTTTTTTTCCTCCTTTTTTTGTTAGCTGGACAGCTGTCAGGAAAGAGAGGGGGAAAGAAAGGAAATGAAGAGCCTCCACTGAAGCCTGGGTTCCACTGCTCCGTATTTTGGTTGGTTATGTGGGTATTTGTTCTGGCATATCCATGTTGTTGTACTGGGCAGGGTATCAAACTTATAGAGCACACAGAACATTTTCCCATCCATTGTTACAGAGCAAACCCTTAGGGCAACCTTAGGCTCTGAGCACCTTAGTCCCTCACTGGAAGCTGGAGGTGATACAGTTAAGCTAAAGAAATAGCGTGTAGTGGCTGCCTCTCTTAAGGAACTTGCACAGCTTGGTATCAAAGAGAGTTTAATGAGCTTAGCAATATGTGAAAAGGATTAAGGATACAGTCGTTGATCCAGCAAATCACTTGATTACGTACTTAATTCAATAGGGCTACTTATGTGCTAGAAGTTAAGCATGTGCTTCAGAGCTGTTCCTGGGCAGTGGGCCCTGGCAGGCAGGCAGCACTCTGGTGGGACTGGACCATCCTGCTCCTGCAGCCAGCTCCAAACCTCTGATCCTAAATCCGTGGTCCTCAACTGGGCATATGGAGACACAGCAGCTGCCCTGCAGGTTGATACTTTCCCTTTTCTGCACAAGCTCCTGGCAGAGGAGCTGGGTGCACAGCTGAGATACTCACAGTCTGCAGAATATGGAAAAATTTGAATCACAGAATGATAAAATGTCCTGAGTTGCAAGGGATCATTGAGTCCAGCTCCTGTCCCTGCACAAGACAACCCCTACATTCACACTGTTTGTCTGAGGGCGTTGTCCAAATGCTTCTTGAATATTGTCAGGCTTGGCACTGCGACTGCTTCCCTGGGAGCTGTTCTGGTGCTTCACCACCCTCTGGGTGAAGAACATTTTCCTAATATCCAACCTAAACCTCTCGACGCATGTTCCTTTCATTCCCTCGAGTCCTATCATTGATCACCAAAGAGAAGAGATCAGCGCCTGCCCCTCCTCCTTCACTGATAAATACTAGGCTGGCACTCATCTTCCTGCAGACCAGCTTTGAAACAAGGCTGGGATCTAAAGTCATACACAGCCTTGCGGAGCCCAAAACTTCACTTTCTCCTTCTGGCACATCGAATACCACTGCTGGCTCAGCTGGGACCGACACTGAGCAGACAGCCCTAACACAGCGCTCTGCAACACCACCCCTTGACTCCTGTAGCATTTGTATTTGAAAGCAGGCAGGAAAACATAAGCGTGAATTCGGGTTCTTGCACTTCACAGAGGAGGATGTTGTCCTTAGGGAGGAGAGAAAACCTTGGAGTGAACAGCCTCATAAATGCACAGACAAGTTCCTGCGAGTATCTGGAGCCGTCCAGCCCTGGAGACAGGGAGCTACAGAGAGAGCCTGCAATCATCTGTCACAATACGGAAAGTCATATTTTCACAGGGAAATGTTGTTAGAAATCAAACAACAAAGCTGTCTGCAGCCAAACAGCAGACTGTTGCAATTAGGAAATTATGTTAGTAAAGCAAAGAGTGGACAGGATTGACCTGTGAGGGGGAGATCTAAGCTGTTACGTTAAGTGCAGAGAAATAAGTCATCTTTGAAAGATCTTGGAAGAATGCCCTGGGGTAAAGCTTTAGATCTAGGGTGAGTGCCTTCAGAGAATATAATAGCTTTTGTAAAATATTTACTTTTGTTATCATCCTGCTGCATAAACCCATGATAGAAAATAGACTTTTTTCCCACAGCCCAGGATGATATATATACATGTATTCTTGTCTGGACCATGTTTTTTGCATGTCTGAAAGCATTATAATGGAGGATTTGAATGAGTTGCATGTTATACAACATTACTCAGCTGCACACTAAAAATAGATCAGATGTATAAAAAAGATAAAACCTCTTTGCGTTAGATGTTTCTGTTTCTTCCTTCATTACCACACCTGGCTAGACTGCTCACCTTTGGCGCTGAACAGCAATAAAAGCTAAACCAGACTGCTTAAGAAAAGAAGATCTTTCAAAACTGCCATTACTGATGATTTATAATTTTCCTACCTGATTTCAACATGTTGGTTTTATTAACGACTGGCACAACAGTGTACATTTAGAGCCTATGCGATGGAGCAGACGGCTGGCAAGAGCCCTTGTGCACATACTGTGGAATTACACCATTACCGTAAAACCCATAATGATAATTTTAATAAATACGTTGAACAAATTTCTTAATTGTTCAAAATCACTTAAGCCTCAGTGAACAGCTCATATTACATCTCAGCTGCAATGATTAAAACTGATTTACCGACTCATCTGAAGCCAGTTGTTTTCGTAAAAATTCAGCTGGGGTTTCCTCCTGCTTCTGCTTGGCTTCTGCTCCGCACCCCACTAAATGGCCCTATCCACAGAGGACAGCAGTGTTTAATAAAGCCTGAAATAGCACCAGCTCATTAGCTAATGGATAGATTCTGCACCCAGTGTGCTCTAAATACAGGGATTCAGATATATTATAGTTTGCAGAGGATCACTATCCAGAATCGCAGCTGGTATCCAGAGTTCCGCTGCATTTGAATTTTCGTCAGTTTGTCCCCAAAGAAGCGCAGGCTCTGGGATAATGATGTGAGTACCCTGCTACTCAGTGACTCCTGATGTTCTTGCTCTTCCCACACAGGGAAACAGAAGCAACATCTTAAATACTGTGTTTGGTTTGAGGTCCTTCAGTACAAGAAGATATTGAACTGCTGGAGCATGTCCCGAGCTGGTGAAGGGTCTGGAGCACAAGTCTTATGAGGGGCAGCTGAGGGAACTGGGATTGTTAACCTGGAGAAGAGGAGGCTGAGGGGTGACCTCATTGCTCTCCACAACCAACTGAAAAGAGGTTGTAGCAAGGTGTGCTGGTCTCTTCTCCAAAGTAACAAGTGATAGGACAAGAGGAAATGGCCTCAAGTTGTGGCAGTGGAGGTGTAGATTGGATATGAGTTAAAATTTCTTTGCTGAAAGAGTGGTGAAGCATTGGAACAGGCTGCCCAGGGAAGTGGTGGAGACACCATGCCTGGAGGTGTTAAAAAAACATGTCGATGGAGTGTTTCTTGACATGGTTTAATAGGTGTGTTGGTGTTGTGTTGATGGTTGGACTTGATGATCTTAGAGGTCTTTTCCAACCTTAACAATTCCATGATTCTATGAAAATGCTGTAACTTTACATTATCTCCCACTAGCTTATAAAATCTGTTTTCTAGTAATACATTTTCTACAAGGAAGTTTCATGGCTCAGACAGATGTGCAGGAGCGTGTATGGACTAGTATTCCGTGAGGGTTCTTCCCTCACTTAGTAGACCTTAGCTGGAAAGTGAAGGACACATTTGGTGAAAACCACCATCACTATTTAGATTTCCAGATGCTTGGTTTAAGTCTTTCACACTTTAAGGGTTACAAGGGCTTTACACTTTACTTCTACAACCTACATGAGACTTGACATGAAGGATAAGTCATAGCAGGTAGGAGGGTAGCAATGATGCTGGACTTAAATTCTGGAAGAGGAAAAAGGAAAAAAAAGTTGACCTAATTGAAGTTAATTACGTTAAAGTAGAATTGTGTTAGATCAATGAAGTATCTTGGTACTGGGTGTGGAGGAAAGAATCTCAGAGCTGCTTCCCCATGATGCTACGGACTGAAACCAAAAAGACAACAATACATATTTCAGCTTTGGAAAGGAAAACCCAATGACAGATTCAGACAGAAAAATGGCAGAGCAGTTTTCAGCTGGACTGAATCAGTATGGCTCTGCTGAATTCTGCCTTTTTTTATACAAGTGAGCACTGTAATCTCATAGGGTGCTGCAAAATTCATAGTAATACAATATTGTATCTTCTAAGGAATGCCTGCTGTCTTCTAGCAGGAACGCAGAGCTTTCAGTTCAAAGGTACAGGATTTCTCAGTGTCCTGATTCCTCACCAAAACCATATGACAAAGCCAAGGTCACAGCAATCCTTGCAATGTCACTTACAAGCTGCATGTCTGTATCCCAAGCCATTAGGATCAAGGTAAAAATAATAGAGGAGCTCCAGCAGATTGTTATGTTTTCCATGGCCCTAGAAAATCACTGGCAGTGGTAAAACCACCAACCTGGATCTCACATCAGTCTAATGGTTTAAGCAACAGCTGGATTAAATGACAAATGTCAATTTATAAAGCAGTGTGACAGCTGTCCTCTTTCAGAGCAATGAAACAGAGCCCAAGATAAAGTAGGTGAGTGCTAGGATAAATTCCAAAGATCAAACAGATAGATTAAAATAATATTTTACAGAAAATAGGCATTTAGCCAGATGATTTCAGGCTGGGATCCATTAGGAAAAAGGTGCTTATTTGACAGAGTGGAATATTTTTCAGAATAAGAGAGGATATAAAGTAAGATAGTAGGGAGTAAAGTCAGAAAGCAACAAGATGGATGAGATACAAGAGGAAGGGATAACTAAAACCAGAGAGAGGGACAACAGGAGTGAGTGAGTACAATGAACACATCTAGAACATGACAGATTTTCTTTTTTACACACACCAAAACTTTAGCATTCCTTGGGTCCAAACCTCTCTATGTGAATAATAGGCTAAGGAAGTTTTGTCATTTCTACTAAATATTGAGCAAATTATTCTATTTGGCTGTATAAGTAAAGGAAACCGGACATTTTGTCCAACAGGCAAATCTGTGTTATTTTTAGCTGATTTTCTTTCCCTGAAATAAGTATAAATACAAAGCATTAACTGGAATTTATGAGAATAGGAAAACAGAAAAAGGATGATATCATACCAGAAAAGTTTGAATTTATTAAGCATCCTCTGACTCATGGAGTTCTTAGCACCAGTTCACAGTGGCATTGAAGAGCACTTCAGGGGTACACGCTGCTACTGCAGACACAAAACCTGAGATCATATAGCAGTTTGTCCTACAACATCAGCAGGTAGTTGCCCTTGATTTGTGTTTGGAGTCAAACCGCAAGATCCTTTTGGTAATCAGTCTGCACAAGGGCTGAGTGAACGTGGACCCCCATCTATCCTGCATAGCTCCCTCTGAAGGCAGTGTGAACAGATGGGTTAGAGCCTGATCCTGAGCAGCAGGCAGGGAGCAGGAACCACAGCAGGTGCACACAATGGTCAAGATCACAGAATCATAGAACAACCAGGTTGGAAGAGACCCACTGGATCATCGAGTCCAACTGTTCCTATCAAACACTAAACCATGTCCCTTAGCACCTTGTCCACCCGTGCCTTAAAAACCTCCAGGGAAGGTGAATCAACCACCTCCCTGTGTAGCCTGATTATTGGCTCTGCTCACCCACGCTAGTCCCAAAGGAAGGAAAAGCACCAAGAACTCTTCAAGCTTCTAAATTACAAGAAAAATCAACTAGGTGATTGGAGCAGCCAAGGATTTGTCAAAGAAAGGGGGAAAACAAAGAATTTGTCAAAGAATAGGGGAAAACCTGTCTTTTTACCAGGAAGAGGAATGCATATGGACTAGCAGGTTGCACCACAGCACCCCAGTCGTGCCTCCTGGGCAAGTCTGGGGGCTGTTCTCTCAGTTAGCCCAACATATGGGAAGTCCTTGTCCTGAGTCAATATAAAACCTCCCTATACAGTGAAATACAAAATGAACATACAGTGGTACATGTGGCAGTTCCTGGTTGTTCAAAGATATTGATGACCATGTGTAAGTTAAGGAGGTGTCAAGAGTGACAGAAACGTTTATATCCCAGCAATTGCACAAATGAATAGGCATCAGTGTTATTTAGGGCAATAAGAATTTGCTCTATAGCTAAACCAGGCATTCAGAGTCAAGACAAATGAGTGCAAGAAGATGTGCAGATTTTATGAGTTTGCTACTACACAATGTGCATATTTACATGAAATAATTAGCTGTAGTCTTGTTTATGTCAAATCCAATTTACATTAATAAACTTCACCCAGCAAAGACACTGATGCTGTAAGAAAATGCCCAGAAACGTTAGCAACCATACAGATGCAGAATAAACACTGGAGCATTTAATTAATCAATTTCTGACATTACCAGGTAATTACAATTTGAATCATTTCTTGGATGTTTTTTATGAATATAAATCAGCCACAGCACACAGAAGCACTGCTGGTTGGAAGCATTTGACGTGCATAGGCATATGGTACTTGCACTCACACTGACTAAAGAAGAGAAGAAGTAATAACCTGGATTGAAAACCATTCATGGGATCTATTGCAGAGTTGAGGAAATCTAATTCTAAGGTTATTACAGATGTTTGGGGTTTACAGATAAAGATGCCTCATTTTCATTAAGTATTAGACGTGTAAACTCACTTGGAATAACCACTATCACCCACCCTAACACAAAATACCTCAGGACTGGAAGTTTTCTAACATTTTCTTTCATTGCTTTGTTATCAATTTCCTCACATGTATTCTGGGAAATTCTTATGAAGGACAATGTACACACACACACACGAATCAAGTGTATCTTCACATAAAAATCTTATAGGGATATCGGATTGATGATCCCAAGGTGCTTCCAACCATCACTGGGTAAAACAAGGCCAGAAAAAAGTTCTGAGGACTTCCAGCTTCCATCCCCTGTTCTAAGCACTAGGGTAACCTGGGGCTTAGCAAAATGCAGCTTATCATTGCTGTAAGATTTGTATGGATGGAAAACAGAGAAATGGGAGATGAGCAGAGAGAAGACAATGTGCAGCACCCGGGGCTGACAAGTCCTTTCCAGACTGGTCTCATTTGCTATCTCCTGCCATCCCTTTCTTGCCTACCTGCCGGCATGCTCTGCTCTAACCTCAGACTTTCAAACAGAGGAGGGAATTTGTAATGGCACAGTTTGAAAATTAATCTCTGTGTCAATGTCTCTGCTCACAAGGCCTTGCACCTGCATTTTTACAGACAAGAAAAATTCATCTCAGCATTAAAATTGTAGCAATGCTGAGGAAATCTCAAGGCTGCCTCTTTCTGCTATGCTGAACTCACTGGAAATACTCTGACTTGCGTCTGTCTATCTCATATACATGAACACATACACAGATAAACGATGGAACATGCAAAGAAATATATTCTAAACATCCCCTGTTCATTGATTTGCTTTTTTGCTCTGTATTTGTAGAGGGAATAAAGAAACAAATCAGAAGCTAACACACGAATATACCTATGCATATTTGTAATTTTATTACAAACAAACCAGCAGCCCTGCTTGTGGGGAGCACTGTCAGCTCATGCTCTACCTATGGCACATTTGTTGCCAGCTGTCATTGCCAGGGCCTGCAGCTGGTTCACATTAAGGTATCAGTGGATTACAGGACACTGTGAAGTCCAAGGCATGGGTCAGCTGTAAACTGTTGCCCAAATGGCACTCTTCCTTCAACCAGAATTCCTGCTAATTTCCATGAGGTATTCAAGAAAGTAAAACCATTTATAAGTGCAGTGGGATTGGCCTTACTTGGATTTATTTCTGCAGACTGGCCAAGAAGGCAAACAGAATCCTGGCTAGTATGAAAAATGGTGTGGCCAGCAGGAGAAGGGATGTGATTGTGCCCCTGGACTCAGTACTGGTGAGGCTGCACCTTGAATACTGTGTTCAGTTTTGGATCCCTCAGTACAAGAAAGACATTGAGGGTCTGGAGGATGTCCAGAGAAGGGCAACAAAACTGCTGAAGAGTCTGGACAACAAATGTTATGAGGAGCAGCTGAGGGAACAGGGGCTGTTTAGCCTGGAGAAGAAGAGGCTGAGAGAAGATCTCGTTGCTCTCTACAGCCACCTGAAAGGAGGTTGTAGCAAGGTGGATGTTGGTCTCTTCAACCTACAATAAGCAACAGGACAAGAGGAAACAGCCTCAAGTTGCACCAGGGGAGGTTCAGACTGGATATCAGGAAAAAATTCTTTTCTGAGTGGCAAAGCACTGGAACAATGAAGATAGCAATTCATCTAGTTCAATGTCTGTGAGGAAGCTAACCTTCCCTGACAGTTTTGCAAAACTGATTTCCCATAAGGATCTCCGATCCCAAACTGCTCTGGTTCTCCGACAGCCACCAACTGCCGCTGCTATAATAGAAGCTCATAGTCCCCCTGAAAGAGGGGAAGCACACTGTGTAACCTGACTTTCTGGGGTTGGGGGATTAACTGTAAGAAGTTTGGCATTTCCTAAGTAGTGTATAGGCTGGACAGCATCATGTGATACTGGTAGGAGATAAACTTTAAGTATATCAGGGATTTAATGAAAGTAGATTTTCACTTTAATGGTAAGCTATAAGCAGAAAGTTCAGTGAAGTCCCAGAAAAGGAATAAAAGCTGGAATATTTGTGTCAGCAAACAGCATACAAGCATGTATTTATGTTGTGTAGGCCTGTTAAATACTTAAGCCAAAGCAGGGTGTTTAGTTATATCCACTAATTCTCAGTAAATTCTGAAGGGAACAGGAAGCACAAAAGTGCCGAAAGCACAATTTCTTTCTGGGCTGCAATTCCAACCCTGTCATCCCTCCTGACGATATAAATGCTTACAGAGTACATATCAGTCTGGGGCAGCAGTTGCAATGAGATGCATTGTGAGATTAACGCACACACGGACCAAATGGGATGTCGAATGACACAAGAGAGTGCTGCTTGGGTGCAGTTCCCTGCAGGCAGGGGGTTTTGTATGAACACAACACTCCAGCACTTTGTTTGGCCTCAGTGATGGGTGTTGTTGTGAGTGGTTGTGCAGAGCCTCTGTGCCTGTTTGAAAGGCAGAGCGAGCTGTGCACCGGCTGAGGAAGACGAGTGTAAAAAGTTGCTTTGATGGGAAGTTGAGAGCTAGAGCAATGCTCCCAGAGCAGCTGCGATGCATGGAGATGGGATCTTGGGGAATGGTCCTTACTGACCTGCAGTCAGAGGTGGAGCAGGGAGATGCTGCACTTGGGTGAACACAGATGCAAATCCTTGAGTTAAATATGTAGGAGGAACTGAGAATAATGTAAAGGTTTTCAGTGACTGGAAATTGGTAGGTTTTCCTGCTTGCTTGTGTTCCAAAGCCAAGATCTCCCCCTTCAATTCCTGCACACAACAATTGTATTAATTATCTTTATTATCTTGTGCTTTTAGGAAGCCTAACACATAATTAATGTGTTGTCCTCCAAACACTTGTAACTTCAGTAAGCTACATACAGTAGATGCTAAACAAATATAATGGCACTACTCATTTAAAAAGAACACTACTCAATTTAAAGATATTTCCTTTTCTGAAAAATTAAAGCAAACCTTTAATTTCTCTCAGCATTTCAGGTTGCCCAGGTACAATGCAGTGCCAGCAAAATCAAAGCCGTAATTTAGCTCCTGGTTAACACTAATAATTTTTTCTGCAGTTGAATATTGCTGTGCTGAACTGCAGATCCATCTCAAATGTTATGTGCCTAGAGATATTAGTTACAGTTATTGCAAAACATTCTGCTTATTCAAATAAGAGTGAAACAAACACAAACTGTAGCATGGAAGGCTGGAGAATACTTGTTTATATAAATATTCATTGTCGGCTGCTAGGAAGAATATATAGCAACAATTCAGATTACATGATAGCTTTTGTTTTATAGACTATCTTGCCAGTTAGCATTCAAAAAATGTGACTTTAAAAATGCCCTTAATTTTATGTGTGAAATAGCAAGTGAAATGTTTGGTTTTCCATGTTTCTTAAACATGAACCTTTCAATCCAGAAGGAACTTAATGTGAATTAACAGTGAGAACACAAGCTCAAACCTTTATATTTCTGCTAATCTAATTCTTGTCATGAATTGCAACTTACTGGAAAAGCTCTTTAAAATATTTAACTGAATTACATTTTAAAGATCTTTATCATCATCATCATCATCTGGAAAATCAATGGCAACAAGTGCTGCTAGTGTACCTGCTGCTCTGCTTCTGACTTTGTGATGTTCAGTTACTGCGTCTCTCTCTGAAGAATCAGACATACACACCATTTCCTGCAGAAGCCTTAGTTCTCACTGGTCTGAGACACAGAAGAGAAATTAAAACAAAATTCTTATCAGTCTGATACCTAAAAGTATTTCTTTTCACACGAAGGTGACATCCCATTTACCAGTGTTTAAGGGTGTGATGTGCCAGATTCATCTGGATTTACCTGAGAGCACGTCAGCCCAAAATGAAGACAGATGAGATAAACAAAAGTAATAATTTTTCCTCTCTGCTGTTAATGGGTGATTTTTAGAGTAATTGCACAAAAAGATTCTTAAACACTGGATTTTAAGAAGTGTCATTTGGGTATACTAATGGTTTTACATATCCACTCTGACCTCTTGCTGCCATCTAGCATTTGTTAAGCATCTCATGTTCTGAGTATTCAAAACTAGTGGCAATAATTTATATACAACAGAAGGGCTGAAATACTGCTTCTGAACTGTATAGGTGCTCCACGTATGAATCACAAACAATTTACGGTACTGTCCTCGCAAGGGCTGATGGTTTAGATTAATTTTCATAAGCCTTAAGATGTTTGCATGCATACTCTAGATTGGAAATACTGAGCATATATTAAATCACAGGACAAAAATAAGCACACAAATTAGAAACTTGAAAAGTTAAGAAAGATTCCAGCCCAGAAAATGCTAAAGAATAAAGTATGCATTCCCTTTCAAATCTCAGTCATCCATGCTAACATGCATTTCATGTGTATTATTATGGAAAATTTTGATTTGTCTTGAAGGCTTTACTCGGTCTCACGGCTTAGGCAGTGAAAGCCCCCACAGGTGTTGGGGCAGGTCACGCAGGTGTCCAGCTCCCACGGGAAGTCTGAAGAAATGGTAGGAACTTCTCAGCTCTCACTTCTCACATCAAGAGCATCCAACTGGGTGCTGATCTCTTCTCCTAAGTAACATGTGACAGGACAAGAGGAAATGGCCTCAAGTTGTGCCAGGGGGAGGTTTTTATTGGATATTAGGAAAAAAATCTTAACTGAAAGAGTGGTGAAACATTGGAACAGGCAGCCAGGGAAGTGGTGGAGTTGCCATCCCTGGAGACATTCAAATATCCTGTAGATGTGGCACTTCAGGACATGGTTTAATAGGTATGGTGGTGTTGTGCTGATGACTGGACTGGATGATTTTAAAGGTCTTTTCCAACCTCAATGATTCTATGATTCCACCATGTGGAAAGTACAGGGCATCTGCAAGTCTCAATGATATTGCAGAAATAAACTTATTCAGGGGAGAAAAAATAATTTTCAGACTTCAAATACAGTCCTTAATCATTCACTTAAAAAGCATTTCCATGGCCATCTACTTGACAGTATTTAAATGAAAAGATTCTTAAATCTCTTGGTTTCCAACAGGAGATGTTTTCTGGGACTGGCATTTCACATGCATAGAGAAATTTACAGTAATCATATCCTGATGACAAGTCTAGGAGAGGATTTACATTTGACGGGAATGATCTAATTTATCTTTCGTACAGTTATACCCAGTGGCTATTGTGAAAGTTTCATTATCAAGGGAATTAAAGACAACACAAGAAAATTAATGTTTTAAGATAAATTTGTGTGGCGCATTTAACTCTTCTTTTGGCTGCCCGCATAATGTAATAAGATAATTTTCTTTTTTCATATGCTCGAGTAATAGAAATAACACTTTTCATAAATCATCTACAAAAGCTTCAAGAACAAAAGCAAGCTAGTTAGAATAAAGCTTTCCAATTACTTCTATACAAATGCATACATGTACTTCAGCAATCCCCCTCTTAAAGAAAAGACCCTTACACTGAATAATAACCTACCTCCTCTTCTCCTTTCCAAATGTTTCTGTTTGGATATCAAACACCCTCACAGTACACCAGTACTCTCTTCTGGTTGGATGGGATGCAATGGAAATTTTGTCACAAATTCAAGTGTCACAAAGTCCCTATTTGGATATGGAAATTGTAGCATTCCATGAAAGCGCAAACACTCCTAAGCAGGAAGATACCTCACTACACAGTTGGAGACTTATAGGGAAGTGCTCAAAAGTTTTGCTAGTGAACAGAGCCATTTCTCTTGTCTCACCTCCCTTTCTTCCAAGCACCCTTTATAATTCTGAGCCTGGTAAAACTAAGTTGTTTGACCAAAAGGTTTTTGCAGTAGCAGTGAAGGACTAGATCTTTGAAAGAGAATGCCTCTTCCATGCACCTAGGATGTGGATATAGCGGCCTCCCTGCAGAAAAGGTCCTGGACCTGGCATCCCAACGAGTTCTCCTGCTGTAGTCTCTCCTCATGCGGATGCTCCAGGTAGGATTTCAGATTAGGCCCAGCCCTGCAGTGCTTACTTAAGCACACATATCTTACAGCTCAATATGGCCTGGGTCTATCAGTCCAGCAGCCCTTACCTGTGTCACTCCGGTTGTTGAAGGGAGAAGAACAAACCACAGAGGAATCAAAACAGCAATGGGTTGGATGGCGCATTTAAACATCTAAAGCTGCTGACAAGCACCTAATGATTCTAATGAGAATGTGCTCGTTCTGCTGCCTCGGAGATTTCTTAAACACCTTTAGACTTCTTGTAAATTTTCAAGTCTGTCTCCCCATTCCTTCCTCTGTATCCCACAGCTTTGCTTTTCTTTTTCTCAGAGGGGGAGGCCAAGGAAGCCCAGCATATAAATTCATTTCCTTTGATACTTGCATTCATACCACATAAGGTTAAAAAACTCTCCTCTGTACATATTTGAAAGACACAATCATTTATGTGGATAGCTGAATTCCCCCTTATATTACTTTGCATTCACGCATCAGATGCCTGGGGCCAGAGGACGTGCTGAATATGAGAATATCTGTCTAGCCACAAAGTAAATATGGTGCAAGGGGAGGATTAAGAGAGAGCAAATGAGTCTGCCATTGCAGACTGCAAAACTTTTCAGGCTCTCCTGGAATGCCAAAAGAGCGAAGAATTTCACAGTGATGACTGGAGTGCTCTCCATGCTGAGGGAAACTGAGTCACTGAACAAGTCCCATTCTCTGAATCACTGTGGTAAGCTGGTGGCTGAAAGCAAGCTGTCCTCAGTCCTTCCAGTCCTTTAGTCTGATTGCACCCATCTCCCTAACCTGGCATCAGAAACATGCTGAGTACATATGTGCATTACATGAACTCACATGCACATGTACGAAAAATAAGCCAATTCTAACAGTGTGGATTTAGTTAGGATCCAGTGACTTAATCTTATGGTGTTGAAAACTGGAGAGGCCCTTTCCAAAAGAGAACTATGTGCTCAGCATTAGCGATGGCTCAAGAAGTGATTTTTTTCTGCTTTGACAGACTGCACTGCCTTTGCTAAAATGTGTCAACTGATAGAATTCAAGCCATATTGAACTAGTTTATCTTTTAAATTTTGATGAAAAGGGCATTTAGACTATTTGTCTCTTAAAATGCTCTTGATTAGAGCTTCTTCATTCCAATTTAATACTAAGTTATTAATCAAGGCAGAGATTTCTCCTTTCCACAGATCAGTAATTATTCATTTAGCCATGATTAGTGCTACATGGGGAAAATCTTTGTTTTTAAAAAGGCAGCATTCAACTCTTAACTGATATAGTACATCATAAACATAGTTTGGAGTTGGAGTAATGTGGAAATGTACTATTCTCCTGGGAGATCTGAGGATTTCCTCCTCATCTAGTTTTAATTTACAGCATTGATATGCTCTAACTGCTTTATCTGAAAAAGGATTACTCACACCAGAGATATGAGACACATACCAATATCCACCAAGAGGAAATTCTTGAACATGATTACAAACTCCAGAAGTTTGTAATAATAACTTATAATAATAACCTATATGGGAATACTAATTAATTCCACAAAGAAATCTGATTATTTGCATCCCCTCAAAGCTTTAGGAATGTTTGTAAACAAGGGCACTTTCCAGTGGATTGCACTGCAATTCCAGCAACACAGGAGTACAACCTTAGGCTAGATTTCACCATTTCTACTACCATTTTACATTATCTTCATCATCATGTATTAGTAGCTCCCAGAGAGACAGACATGGAGCACCCTCCATACCTTGGCCAACTCCAAGGTCCCAGGGAAACCTCAGCCTAACCAAGTTTGCAGATAGTGATGAGTTTTGAAATGAGTTCCAGGTTCCAGGTATATGTCAACAACAGAGAAAGGGATGCCACCAGATATCAAGATTGGATAATCAGCAAGAGAGGTAAAATATTACTGCTGTCATTTAAAATAGTAAACCAGCTTGTGTCTGCAGTGCTAAATGTGAAGAGTGGTATCAAAGCCCTTTCCATGCTCATCTTCTCTCCAGACCAGCCTGTGGACTGTTGCCTGTACTCATGCCACCCAGGCCACGCACATTCTCCCTGCCCAATCAAGGTGTGCTACCCAGGGCAAAACTAATAAGGAAAAGGAACATTGAAGAGTTCACACCATTCTCTGAACTTGGAAGATGTCAATTAATTACTAATAATATCATGTGGGGATTCGCAGCTCATGGACAATAAACTTAGACCTGTCAATTAACACGTTAATTTTGTGTACTTGGAGGCTTGTTCATGCCTGTAAATGGCTTTTACAAGATACCACTGGTGACATTTCCCACTTCCTTGTCTATTTTTCTCCTGTTGCTCCTGTTATGACTAAAAGCAGCAGGATTGTATTTTTCTCAGTGGGAAACGTGTCACCTGCTGTTGAAAGGAAAGCAATTATTGTGTTCTCGCTGAATCGTGGGCCTATTTGTATAGAGCTTTTGAGTTTAGAAATATAAACATCCCTCTTTGTGCCAGTGTAAGTGGTTAGGCACTTCAGAAGCCCAGCTGGGATCCCCCTGGATGTCACCTTCAGCGCCTGTTAAGCGTAGGGAAAGATGCCAAACCCGAGTGCCTTTCCCGTAACTGTGTCTAATCAATGGGAAGTAAAAGTGAATGATGTGCTCTTAGTTCCTGCACAGGACACCTCAAAACATTACATTCTCCCTCTCCCGCCTTACTCCAGGAGTCAGATTATACTTTTCAGCTTTACTCAAACAAGATTTATGTCTGCCCTGCATTTGTGTGGTTGTTTTCACTCCTTTTGTGTGTTTTTATGTGACTGTAAACCTGTCTGACAAAGGGGCAGGTATTTTATTTGCACACTGCCAGATACTATTTCTCTGTGCAATCTCCCCTTATCAAACAGGAAAAGTCTTATAATCAAAATGTGAAATAAAGTAACTGGACATTTCCATTTGCAGCTGACCAAAGGCAATAAAAGAACCAACAGGTTCCAGGTATTGTGTGTGTATGTGTGTGTGTGTATATATATATGCATACACACAGATATGAAAGGATGTGTAGGTGCATGATAAGAGATGAAAGCTTTTAACACACATTTTTTTCTCTTGAGTCTACTGCTATTTAAATATTACTTTTTTTCCACAGAAGCAAAGAAAATACATAGTAACTCTTGAAAGGGAAAAGCACAAATATAACTAAATTCAAGGAAAAAAATTCACTGATTGTGACAGGAAGTTTTTAACACTGCTGATCACTTTCCTAGGATTTGAGGAAGTGAGTCTAGAATAACTTCTAGGGAAAGGGGTAGCAGCCTCAGTATTAAGCATTATTTTAGGTAATAAAAGTGCTCTCAATTTTTACTACTGTATGATCCCAGCCAATGATAGTAATGGTCATCTGTCCCTTCCAACTCAAACCACTCTATGATTCTATGATTCTGTGATTCAAATTTAAATATGTAATACTAAATGTACAAGGAAAATGGTATGAAGAATGCTAGATGTGCCTCATCTGTTTAAAAACCATCTCTAATTCTATTTGCAGTGTTTTGCATTATGAACAGCCTTTCCTCTGTTTTGTTATACCACAAATGTATGTGGTGCTCCATGTACATTCAACGTATACTTTCCAAAAGAAAACAGTTCTTGCTGGCGAAGAATTAAGTTGAGGTACAGAAACAACATTGCCCTTTTTTTCTCCTTTCTGTACTTAACACCTTTCTGAGTGAATTCTTTTATCACAAAATTAAATATTGTGCTTTAATACAGCTTATTACTTGGAAAGACAGAGGAAAATCGCCATGCTGAAGAACAACTTTCTGTTCCCCTGACTTGTCTCTTTCACTATAGAGTTTCTCATCAGAGGTTCAGAAAGAGATCAGTAAAAACCAGAGGGTACACATCACTGGTCATTATTTCCTTTACATGATCTGCTAGAACAAGGGCTTTTAGCTTTTGACCAAATTCACTGTGGCATGTGCATAGGTAACTGAAATTGCAGCCCATGAAATGGTATTTAACAACTTGACCTATAAAATCTTTCCTAATCCGTGACTTTGAAAATAAATACAGTGTATGGTCTTTGCTGAGACATACCAAAAGATTCAGTGATAATATTAACACAAGTCTGGGTACTTTCTTTCCAAACCATTTTGTATATGAGTTGGCAAAATCTATAGCATTCGGATGTAGTTTATTTTATTCTATTCTTTAGTCAATTAATTTCTCTTTTTTTTCTCTTTTCTTAAAACACTCCGGAAAAACCAAATTTTAATTCCAGACTCATTACTATCCCTGCTTTGATCAGAGAATCACAGTTGTCTCAGAATGCCCTCCGAAAGTTTGTGAGGTTCACTCTGGCTCTTGAATACAGCACTTTGTATCCCATGCTTTCTAGCTTTGTATTGTCTTCTAACGTTGAGTCACAACTTGTATCACAGTCATATCTACAACAGATTTGTACTGGATACAACAGAAAAGAGGTATTATATTTCTTTTCTCAGCTGTGGTTAAAAAAGCTACCAGATCACTAATCCTTTCTATATGGGCAGATGGCTGTCTGATGTATGTACTCATCTACAAAAAAAATTCAGGAATTCATTTGGCTTTATCTCCATTCATTATGCATTATTGGTCCCGTCATTTAACATCAAGAGTGCAAGCAAGAGGACTGCCATTCTGTATGTTAATTGTTCAGTTGATTACTCATGAATAATAACACTTAGCATTTATGTAGTTCTTTACATCTCTAAATTAGTTTATAAATCTGGGATCATCAAAAAGTCTTAGACTTCTTACCAGAATTTATCTTCTAGGAATACTGTCTAACCAAAAGGAAAAACCCCAGCATCAGTGTTATTTGTGAAATACTTAGTGGTTGGAGGTACCAAAGCAAATGAGCACATGGGCTTTGATGGGGCTTTGCATTTCAGTCTTATGTCGTAAACTCTTCTGCGTACATGGAAACAAGCAGGCTACAAAGGTGATAAGAAAGGAGAGAAAGAGTAGGGAAGCATTATGCCACTGAAGACTGGTTTAGTGAAGGATTTTATACCACACCTGACTGCCCAGTACTGGTCAAACATCAGAACAAACTTCACCTGCATGGTGGTCCTATCCAAGGCTAATGTCACCCAGTTATGAGGGTGAAGACCAGCTATGGGTAGAATCCATCTCTGTGGCTCTCCATAGTCCATACTGCTTGACAAGAACTTGTTGCAACACTTGTTGGTGTTTGGCAGATTTTTTATTACAGATCCCAGGTAATAATCTTCCAAATCAGTGCCCTCCTCCTCCACCTTGCAGAGCTTATTACACCAGATTTCTTTGCATAGGGCTCCTGAATTACCCTACATAACTGCCATAAGCAATAGAACCAGGGACTCAAATGGGTATGTTCATGAAGTTACAGATGTCAACAGAATGTCCTTGTAATAGGAAGGGGAAAAAAATCAAGCAGAACACTGATGTAACATAATTTGTAGACCATGTAATTCAGCCTGGGTGTGCATTANTTCTATGATTCTGTGATTCAAATTTAAATATGTCATACTAAATGTACAAGGAAAACGGTATGAAGAATGCTAGATATGCCTCATCTGTTTAAAAAACATCTCTAATTCTATTTGCAGTGTTTTGCATTATGAACAGCCTTTCCTCTGTTTTGTTATACCACAAATGTATGTGGTGCTCCATGTACATTCAACGTATACTTTCCAAAAGAAAACAGTTCTTGCTGGCGAAGAATTAAGTTGAGGTACAGAAACAACATTGCCCTTTTTTTCTCCTTTCTGTACTTAACACCTTTCTGAGTGAATTCTTTTATCACAAAATTAAATATTGTGCTTTAATACAGCTTATTACTTGGAAAGACAGAGGAAAATCGCCATGCTGAAGAACAACTTTCTGTTCCCCTGACTTGTCTCTTTCACTATAGAGTTTCTCATCAGAGGTTCAGAAAGAGATCAGTAAAAACCAGAGGGTACACATCACTGGTCATTATTTCCTTTACATGATCTGCTAGAACAAGGGCTTTTAGCTTTTGACCAAATTCACTGTGGCATGTGCATAGGTAACTGAAATTGCAGCCCACGAAATGGTATTTAACAACTTGACCTATAAAATCTTTCCTAATCCGTGACTTTGAAAATAAATACAGTGTATGGTCTTTGCTGAGACATACCAAAAGATTCAGTGATAATATTAACACAAGTCTGGGTACTTTCTTTCCAAACCATTTTGTATATGAGTTGGCAAAATCTATAGCATTCGGATGTAGTTTATTTTATTCTATTCTTTAGTCAATTAATTTCTCTTTTTTTTCTCTTTTCTTAAAACACTCCAGAAAAACCAGATTTTAATTCCAGCCTCATTACTATCCCTGCTTTGATCAGAGAATCACAGTTGTCTCAGAATGCCCTCCGAAAGTTTGTGAGGTTCACTCTGGCTCTTGAATATAGCACTTTGTATCCCCTGCTTTCTAGCTTTGTATTGTCTTCTAATGTTGAGTCACAACTTGTATCACAGTCATATCTACAACAGATTTGTACTGGATACAACAGAAAAGAGGTATTATATTTCTTTTCTCAGCTGTGGTTAAAAAAGCTACCAGATCACTAATCCTTTCTATATGGGCAGATGGCTGTCTGATGTATGTACTCATCTACAAAAAAAATTCAGGAATTCATTTGGCTTTATCTCCATTCATTATGCATTATTGGTCCCACCATTTAACATCAAAAGTGCAAGCAAGAGGACTGCCATTCTGTATGTTAATTGTTCAGATGATTAC